>JASCZW010008471.1:0-50554 GCA_034211315.2 Aedes japonicus
TTTTTTTAATGAGTTTTTTTTGAGTAATAATGAGTTCAAACTTCTATCAGAACATTCTTCTTACCCAGACAATACACAGTTTGTGGCTTGGTTACCTGGATAATTCTCAGGATTGGTTGAAATTTGTGTTTGAATTCACCATAGAAACATTTCTTGCATTCAAAACACCCCGCATACCATTTTTGATTCCATTTGCTTGATTAGTTCTCAAGCTATGCAGAAATTTGTGTTTCATTTATATGCGAGCCGGAAGGGGGAAGCGGTCTCAAACAATTATAAGAACCTTCCCCAGCCCCAAAAATACATGCATACATATATTCACTTCGATCGGTCAGACAGACAGTCAGACAGAAATCCATTTTAATATAAATAAAAATCCTGTTTCCAATAACCCCCACATGCCAAATGTGGTTTCATTTACTTGAATAGTTCTCGAGTTATGCAGAAAATTGCGTTTCATTTGTGTGAGAGCCCCCTCCCCTTTCAGAGGGCAAAGGGGTCTCAAACCACCATAGAAATATGTCTGACCTTCAAAAAAAATCCATATGTCAAATTTGATTCCATTTGCTTAATTAGTTCTCGAGTTATGCAGAAATTTGCGTCTCATTTCTATAGGACCCCCCTCATTAAGAGGGCAGAGTGGTCTTAAACCACCATAGGAATATGTTTCTCCTTCAAAAATTCCACATGCCAAATTTGGTTCCATTTGCTTTATTAGTTCTCGAGTTATGCAGAAATTTGTGTTTCATTTGTTTGATAGCCCGGCCCTTCAGAAGACGGAAGAGTCTCAATGACCATAAAAACATTTCTCTCCTTCAAAAACCTCCATATGCCAAATTTGGTTCCATTTTCTTGATTAGTTCTCGAGTTATGCATAAATTTGTATTTCATTTGTATAGGAGCCCCCCCTTTCAGGGCGAAGAGGATTCTGAAACCATCATAGAAACCTTTCTTGCCTTTAAAACCTCACACATGCTAAATTTGGTTTCTTTTACTTGGGGTCTCAAACCACCGTAGAAACATTTCTTGCCTACAAAACCTCCACATGCCATATTTGGTTCCATTTGTTTGATTAGTTCTTGAGTTATGCAGAAAATAGTTTTTCATTTGCAAGGGAGCCCCCTTTCTAAAGGCGGGAGGTTGTCGAACTATAATAAGATCCTTTCCCGGACCCAAAAACCCCTGCATACAAATTTGCATAGCGGTAGGGATAGTTCTCATGTTTGGTTTAAATTTGTGTTTCGTTTGTATAGTAGCCCCCCTTTTCAGAGTGAGGAAAGGTCTTAAATTACCACAAAAACATTTCTTGCCTTCAAAAACTCACCCATACCAAGAATAAGTTCCCCCCTTTCAGAAAAGGGAGGGGTCTCAAATCAACAAAGAACAATTTTTTGTCTTCAAAAACCACCACATACTAAATTTTGTTCCATTTGCTTGATTAGTTCTCGAGTCATGCAGAATAGTGTATTTCATTTGTATCGGAGCCCTCATATGTCCCCCCCCCCTTTAGGATGGGAAGGGGTCTCAAACCAACATTGAAACATTTTTTTGCCTTCAAAAACCACCACTTGCCAAATTTGGTTCCATTTGCTTGATTAGTTCCCGAGTTATGCAGAATATTGTGTTTTATTTGTATGGGAGCCCCCCTTTTTATGACGGGGAGGGTTCTTAAGCTACCATTAAAACCTTGTTTGCCTTTAAAAACTCACACATGCTAAATTTGGTTTCTTTTGCTTGATTAGTTCTCGAGTTGTGTAGAAATTTGTGTTTCATTTGTAAGGGGGGCCCCCTTTTCAGTATAGGGAGGGGTCTCAAACCATCATAAGATTGTTCTCCGGTCCCAAAAAAATCTGCATACAAAATTTCACGCCGATCGGTCTTTCCGCTCGCGAGTTAAATCGTGACAAAGGAAACCCCAACTCATTTTTATTATATAGATTGATGATAGCATGTCACAATGTGCAATATATGTAGTATTTAATAGAGTAATGAAATATACTTGAATATGTAATAAAAATATGTCATAGTTGGAATTCATCATCCTGTAAAGGGTGTATTCGATAAAAATGGCACACAGAAAATCTTCTGTAACTTTTGAATCGTATGTGTAAAAAACTTAGAAATTTGAGTAGATCTTATCCATTGTGTATTATTTACATCTGCCAAGTTTCATAGTTATACATTTAGTAGTTCTAGTCATGTCGTCGAAACAAGAAATTGTCCGTGAGAAAATTTTGTGCACTCACAATCAAAATCCAGGGGCGTCCCACCGGTGGATTGCTAAAAGGCTTGGAATTGCAAAAACAACTGTGTCTCGTGTAATAATAACCTTCAAGGAGCGTCTGAGTGTCCAAAGGAAGGAAGGAAGTGGTCTTAAAAGTGGTCCAATGGACAGTAAAATGGCCAGGAAAGTCGTACAACAATTCAAGAACCGTCCAAACATGTCAATTCGAGATGTCGCTAAAAAGTCTAAGGTGTCAGTCGGTTTTGTGCAGAAAACCATGAAGCGTGCTGGGTTACATGTTTACAAAGTGCAAAAAGCCCCAAACCGGAATGAAAAACAAAACATCACTGCGAAAACCCGCGCCCGGAAACTTTACACGAAGCTGCTCACCAAATCCGGTTGCATCGTGATGGATGACGAAACATACGTCAAGGCCGACTTCCGTCAACTTCCTGGGCAAGAATATTTCGTTGCCAAGTCGAAGTTCGATGTTCCGGAGTTTAAATGGATGGCCGTACATGTTTGTAAAATAAATAACGCAGAGGATTACACGATTCTTTCAATTTGCTTACTATTGAGGGAGTTAAAATTCATCTTCCCGCTTGGTTCTACAACAAACAATGACAATTCCTTATTCACCCTGGCAACGATTCTCAAAAGCAGAATCATCCAAAGGTATCAGGGTCATTATTCACTCGAATCGTTGATGTAACTCAATCACAACTGTCCAGAAAAACACCACTCGATCGCCAGTGAACCGCTTCCAAGCTTCCACCCAGCACCGATTCCCTTTTTGTCTGTTTACCATTTCTTCGCTCCAGAGAGCAGACCGTAAGTCAAAGGTTGTCAATAAAATATTAATGATAAGACACGAGCCCCACGCCGTTTCACACGACGTCGCGGTGGGGGCGATGATGGGGCGTCCGATTCGTTTCCAATTTGATATAAATATGTTGGCTCAGGTTGGTCGGTTGATCAAAGACAGTGACAGGAAGCTTTCTGTAAAACAAAGTATCCGATCAAACACACCCTGCATGTAATATTCATTCGCCTCACTCTTCACTTTGAAGTGTGTGTTGCATGTTTACGGTTCGACAAACATCAGCAATTTGATAGAGTGTGACAGATACGGTGGCACTTTGTATGGCCTGGCGATGAGTCGACGGTTTATTTTAATCAATTGTTGTTTAAATTCAATGAACACGGTCAATGCTTTCAGCGGGACGCGGATCACGAAGAAACCGCTGTCGCTGTTCCCACGAATGTCTCTTGAAACTTCAAACTTGGCCGAAGTGAGTTTTCTTGTTGTGTTTATATCCTTCAGCAGTCTATTTGTCGAGAATCAGCGCCAACTGAGTGGTAAATAATCTTGAGACTTTCTCTTGTGCTTCCATTCTGCTTTGCTTTTTGTTTGACCCCCCGCCGCTGTCATTTTGTGTTTGGTTTTCATTGTTGTAAATGCGTGACATCACTATTCACGAACAAATATTTTTTCTCATTTTCAATTTCAAAATCGACAAAGATGACGCATTTTCGTTCAAGGTTTACCTCTCTAGACATTTCCCGCTCAATCCCATCCCATCCCGGGGAAAACACCTGTCAAGTGTGAAAATCTCAATCACAGCCAATCAACATTTGCCATAAGCAATTTGAGGCAATCAATGTCGCACAAACATTTGTCATCTCAATTCTGCACACACACAAAGGAGAAGAAATTAGCACTTCAATCGAAGAGCAACCGAAACCCCTCGCAACAGAAAAGAAGTCGTCGTCGTCTTCTTCTTCGTCTTCACCGCCGTCGTTTGCAAACATCATTGGCACCTCGAAAAAACACTCGTCGTCGGTTCATACGAAACCGTTTAGCGCGAACAAGTAGAAACCCCCGCCCCCCCCGCTTTCCCTTACCCTTTTTGCTGGCTAGAGATTTCGCCTGATTGTTAGTGACTGCTTCTTGTTAGTACTCCGCTTGTCGCACCAATTACAACCAATTATTTGCTGCTAAGGCATTGGCGCGTGGTGCGAATCGTAACGAATCGTTTCCAGCGCAGCGATCGTGGGTGGGTGGGGAGAGGTGGGTATTGTGTGTTGATGATTGACTCGTATTATGAACATGATGGTTTTTTGCTTTTTTGTTGATAAGGAGGAAATCGTCAACATGCTTTGGATAAGGTTGTATCGTGAAGGTTTCAAAACCTGGCACTCGGTTCATATATTGGACAAGTGCTAGAACAGCACATAGAGTAGGTGTTCCGGTAATAATGGAATTTCCTAAAACCAATCCCAAATGATAAGAGACAGCCGAATCATATTTTTTTTCTTGTGATGTCTTTTATGAAATAATGCAAATGAAATTTCTAAATAATCTTGAATCCGCATTTCTAATCTAATCGAATCTCTCACTAATGCAGCCAATTCTTGAAAGCATACTGGAATATGATGACTTCTAGAATGCATTATTTTTCTTGTCACCGACTAGGCGAACTGATTAATATGTGCCGCAGAGACGACTCCTAAAAGTACAGCGATTCCAGAGAGAGTGTCTGAGATCGCTGTACTACTTCGAATCAATGAAAAGAAGAAAGCGTGAACCTCCAGTACCAAACGCTTACATACAGAGTAATATATATTTGAATTTATCGTTGGGAGCATAGATGCTAGAAAGATTAGTTGATGCTTCTCTTGCCTGTGCGTGGACTTTTGGCATTCAAAACAAAGTTTTGACAATAATTTGTCAAGGTTATAGCACCTTATTTCAATCACTTTAATTAAGATTGAAATTTGAAATTTACAGAATAATACAATTGGTTATATGTTGTATAGTAGTCTAATAATCTATTTATATAAAAATGGATTTCTGTCTGTCTGAAACTACACGACTCGAAAACTTCTGAACCGATCGGCATTAAATTTTGTATACAGGGATTTTTGGGGCCGGGAAAGTTTCTCTGATAGTTGAAGAACCCTCCCTTCTCTGGAAAGGGCCGCTTCCATAGAAATGAAACACTAATTTCTACATAACTCAAGAACTGATCAAGCAAAAGAAACCAAATTTAGCATTTGTGAGTTTTTGAAGGCAAGCAAGGTTTCTATGGTAGCTTGAGAATCCTACCCGTCCTAAACGGGGGGGGGGGGGGCTTTCATACAAATAAACGCAATATTCTGCATAACTCGGGAACTAATCAAGCAAATGGAACCAAATTTGGAATGTGGAGGTTTTTGGAGGCAAGAAATGTTTCTATGGTAGTTCAAGATCCCTTCCCCTGTTGAAGTGGGGTGAGGGGGGATGAGGGTGGCTATCATACAAATGAAACACAAATTTATGCATAACTGGAGAACTATTCAAGCAAATGAAACCACATTTGGCATGTGGTTTTTATATAAATTGAAATCTGTCTGTTTTACTGATCGGCATGAACATGTGTATGCAGGTGTTTTTGTGACTGGGGAAGGTTCTTCTGATTGTTTGAGACCCCTTCCCTCATCTGGAAGGGGGAGGGCTCTCAAACAAATGAAACATAAATTTCTGCATAACTTGAGAACAAATTAAGCAAATGGAACCAAAATTGGCGTGCGGGGTTTTTTGAATGCAAGAAATGTTTCTAAGGAGATTCCAAACACAAATTTCAACCAAACATGAGAACTATGCAGATAACTTAAACACAAGCTGTGTATTTCTTGGGCGAGAAGAATGTTCTGATAGAAGCTTGAACCCTTCTTAGTCAAAAAAAAAAACTCTTTCCAAAAAGCAACCATTGTTCATTGATTTCGTTGCAGGCATAGCAAGTACAAAATAAAGAACAATCCACGCTGGTTCACCCGAAACCATGATTGAGGGACCTGGTAAAAATAAGAGTTCGTAGATGCATTTCGTGACTTCTGGCAACTTTGCTTCCACTTATGTCCAAGCTCATCAATTTAACACCACCCGGAGGAGACTTGGTCTTATAATTCTCTGAAAAACTACCAGCTTCCCAGAAGTTTTCAGCAGAACTTCTATTAAGTTCTCTGAAGGACTTACCCGAAGCTTTGTGAAGACCTTCTCTGAAAAACTAACCCGAAATTGTTAGAAAAACGTACCAAAAATACCCATATCAGCCTGATGTGGTCAGCCCCTTATTTGCACTAGCGATAAACATTTATTACATTGTTCACGGGCAGACCAGTGCCACGCAGTGAAATAATACATGATCTAGATACCAAAATACAGATATTACAAAAAGTCCACATGAACACTAGCGCCACGTAGCGGATGAATTCTACTCTACTGTGTACACCATTCATAAAGCTCTGACCCCTCGAATAGCTTTTTTGAAGATGCCATCTTGCTAAAGATTGGACTCGGAAAAAATGCGGCACTTTGTTTTGGGTGTAACTTTTTACCACGTTGGTAAAAAATATTGAAATTTTGAGTAATACTAGTTTTGAGTGTTATAATTATGTGTGTTATTGTTATGTTCATCGCGACTTGTCAAGCAGTTTTCAAGATGCATTCGAAACAAGAAGAGCTACGCCAGCAAATCTTAAGCGCGGTTATCGATAATCCTGGTCAATCGCACAAATGGATCGGCAAAAGGCTTGGAATCAACCATTCGCCGTGTCTTGCGCTGTGAAGATGTTCCAGGAGACAAAGACCATTGAGCGGCGCGGTGGAAGCGGCCCGAAAACGGAATACCCAGAGAAGGCACGGAAGATAAGGCAGTACTTTAAGAATAACCCAAACCTTTCCACCCGAGACGTGGCCGAAAAGGTCAATTCATTGAAGTGGTTCGTCCAGCAGACCATGAAATGGGCTGAGCTACGTAATTTTAAGGTCAGGAATGCACCAAAGTGGACTGAAATTTGTTGCCTTTCAATGTTTATACCTTTTTCTGATGAAGTCGAATCGACACATTAACATTCAATCTGATGGCAATTATTTGAGTGGTTCTCAAAATATTTCAAAATATCAATTTTTAATGCCTATTTCAGAAAAAAAAAATTGCAAATCGCATGAGGTCAAAATACGATATCCGGTGGTTTTGGGACCCAAGCTAACAAAATAGAGCTCTAGGTCTGAAAATCTATGTCGACCAGTGTTATCAATAATTTCATTATGTCAAATCCGCTCAACCAAACGCAGTGCTTTGTGATATAGTGATCGGATTATTAGAACTTTTGATAAGTCAATACAGGCGTCTTCCAAATTTGACAGATCGATAGGCAATCGGTGGAAACCCAACTGATACCTCATAGCAATATGCTTAGATGCGGACCGGAAAATTTGATGAGCTAACTCCCCTTAAAATAATCTTAAATCCACATTTCTCAATAAAAAGAAAAAAAGGGTATCCCAGATATAATTGCAACACTTATAACTAAATGCAACACTTATAACTAAATGGTGTATTCGATCAAAATGGCACACACACATGTTTGCTCTCCAAAATTTAACTGGTTATCGATTTTCTTGAATCTCTTTCCATACTCCATAGTCTTGAGATGCGAAGATTCGTCCTCATAATTGCCCAAAATTTTACAATTTGGTGAAGTTCTGCTAAATTTTGTGGGTGAATATCTTTTGGCACAAAATTAACTCCGTTGGATCAGTTACACTCCAACACGTTTCGAGCATTGTGGCAGGATGCTGGATCAGGCTAACACAAAGTTGATCTTACGTGCTTTCTTACGTATGGCAAGAGACGCTTCTTAAGGCACTCTTCCGTGTAAATCGCACCGTTGATTGTACTGGAAATGACGAAGGGAGCGCTCAATTCACCACATCCGGAAATCGCCTGTCAGATCAGGAACATCTAGTTTTTGATACTTTGCACATCTTTTGGACTTTTTAGCTTCATCTTGAATTGACACGTTTGAACGGTTCTTGAACTTTTCTGGCCATTTTACTGTCCATTCGACCGCTCACTTCTTTCCTTCGGGCACTCAGATGCTTCTCGAAGGTTCTTATCACAGTGTGCCATTTTTATCGAATGACTCGCAAAACTAAGTCCCAGAACCGATTGTCGTGAAACTTCCTGACAATGAAAGACATGTTACAAGCAAAGTTTTTCTATGTTTCAACATATCTGTCAAAACTGCAAACGAAAATTTATACTTATTGGCAACCATGGACCTTTTTAACGTTTAATCCAAGCTCATTGCTTCATTATAGCCTAGTTTCTATCAATCAGCCGCAACTCCAGTGTGTTTGGGGATTGCTGTTCATAGAGTAGTGACAAGACGCTAGTTCTGGCCAAAAAATTGAAGGATTGAGGGAACAGAAGCAGTCGTTCTTCTGGCACCCATTCATGTTGTCCGAGCGATTTCCGGTTCCAGTTGTTATAAAATTCTTGCTCCATATTCCGCTTGAATTGCCAAATCATGATGAAGTTTGCTTTAGGCATCGACTGTGAACAGTAGCGCTGATGCTTTGTTGTGCACTATTTTGGTATGGGGCATAGCTCTTTACTTATACATTGTATCGGTTATCTGTCTGAGTGACAAAGAAACCCGAACAACAAAACTGCTTCTAGGGAAGATGCGCAGGTTAGCACCCCCACCCCCGCCCCTCCTTCTATCCACCACACTAGTAAATTCCCTGCCATTGTGTCCCAGTTATAATATCCTTTTGTTCCCGTGCTACTTGTACTATCAGGATTCAGTTCAGAAGAAGCATTTGATGAATAGAAACAGCTATTCCGATGCGAAATCGTTTCTGATGGAGAAAGTTCAGGAATTTCAGGATGCCTCCTCCCAAAATCAAACAGTTCGCTCTGGTGAGACCACTTTTCATGGCGTAATGGAATGTTTACCTGCATCAAATCCAGCTTCAGTGCTTCGGTGGCAGGATTGATGATTGGTTGAGTTTTAGAAATCTATTCAGGTCACTTACTCACGAGAAGCTGGATTTACTTGATGTAGAGAAACTCCTAGAGGGGCAGACAAGCTAATCCGGGAGATAACGCTGAGCAGGACGAGGCAGGTGCAAATTGAAGGGCAGCAAATGCTGCAACGGTTGAATCTTCTTATTAAAACGCGGTGCAGTGTGTCCCATCTCAAGTTATTATGGCTACAGCTGTTGTTGTGCTCGATGACGATCAGTGTTCTCGCTATCCAGCACGAGCACTACTGGATTCACGGTCAGAGTGCAATTTTACTGCCGAAAACCTGTGCCAGTTTATCGCTTTTGGGCATTGGGACAGTCAGCCACGAAGACATCTCGCAAAATCAAAGCTACCGTAGCTACAAATCACGATCTTCATCGTACGCTCGCTTGACGAATTTTCTTGTCCTTACGAAGATCACAGCTTGCCTACCGACCTCTACAGTACAGGCAAATGAATGGGAATATCGAATTGTCGGACCCAGATTTTTTTCCGGTCAAGAAGGATCGACCCAAGCCTACTTCAGCATTTTCTCGATTGAATAAGAAATTCCGTTGGGAAAATGCCTACCTGTTCTCACAGAATCCGTTTTGCGTGGACAGTGACAGGACAAGTCACTTCAGGAAGGCAAAGTACAAGGTATGCTTGCCACATGGCACGATTTTGGCACGATTTTGGTCCTGCAAAGAAGTGGAAGCCGTCAATATGCTCTCTTCAGAAGAAGCGCGCTGTGAAGGGCAGTCCACGGGAATCAAATGGGTGGTGCACGTAAATGGGCCTTTAACTGTTCGGAGGTAATAGAAGGCATTTCCAGCGAGGATTTGGCATTGCCGGATTCGAACGGCATCATTTGGGACCAGAATGTAGATATGAGGGTCACTTGGCTTAACATAGCTTCCCAACGTCGATCAATTTAGATTCAAGTTTGAAATTGCTTTTCTCACGAATAATCCAGTTTTCACAAAGCAACAAGGTTTGTGCTTCATAGCAAGACTGTTAGATCAACTAGGCCTGCTTGGAGCTACCATTACATCCGGAAGGATCGTCATGCAACGCCTCTGGTGCCTATAGATCGATAATGGTCAACATCTCTAATGGAACGACCCACTATCCGAAATGGTGGGTAAGGAATGGTGAACTGGATGAGGGTCGTATCGCACGACGCGTCATAGCTCCAGGTTCAGTATTCAGTATGTTTAGTGGCCGTAGAGAACTACCGTAATGTCTTGTAGATGGTCAACTTTGTAGTTCAGCGAGCTTTGTTTGATCTTAGCGTCCTTCGGAGTCCAAAGTAGGCACGATTTCCAGTCATAATGTGACTTTGTATTGTACTGCTGGTGTCGTTATCGGTGGTCACCAATGAGCCCAGATACACGAATTCGTCTACCACTTCAATTTCATCACCATCGTTCTGGACTCTGGGAGGCTAGCATTACCTTCTCGTGAGCCTCTTCCCTTCATGTATGTTGTTTTCAACGCATTAATCAGAAGCTCAATTCTGCCAGCTTCAGCATTAAGTCTGATGTACGCTTCGGCCTTCGTCTCAAAAATACGTGCTACGATATCAACGTCGTCGGCGAAACCAAGTAGTTTGGATCGACTCCAATGGGTCTATGCTCAAGTCAACTAGATAGGCATTCTACGGTAGGTGGTCGACTAAAGTATTCTGAAGAATCGCAGCAATCTAAACAACCTATCGTCTTACCGGCTAGACACATATTCACCGAGCTGATCCTACATCATCATCATCATCATCATCATCATCATCATCATCATCATCATCACCTGTAGTTCCACGCTGGGCCGGAATTACTTCTAGACACGGTTTGTCAGCGTTACTGCCCTCTAGGGAGAAGAAACTTGGCAAGGAAGATCGTAGACCAGCGTCGATTATTTCTTCTGACTTCCTAAACTAGGCTACTCTTCTAAACGAGGGGTGCATTGAGCCGACTCACAGCGTCCATGTTTATAGCGTATTAAAAACCAACAATCATCCAAAATAATCACATCCGTCCAATGCAAGATGCTTACACGTACAACTAAAAATATGCATAATCGGTGAACAAAACTGTAGAAAATATACACTGGAATCAATAACACTGACCGTCAACCTTTGTCACCCTGTAAACGGACAATTTGATTCACGTTCTTATCCAAACTGCCTAGCGCTTTGATGGTGCATCAACAGATCCTATGTTATGCGCATAAAAGAGGAAAAATTTACCCTCAATTTTTATTGTCAAACTGCCGTAATCTAAAGAAGTTATTGAATCTACTTCGTTCACATAATATTAAAAACCCCTGTAAAAAGACCTATAATTCGTGATTCAATAAGATTGAAAAACCTCATTAATGAATGCCTTACAGTACTTTACACCATTAGATGGTTACATTTCTTCACTTCAAACTAAATCAGCATTCTTCCTCTGGATAGATCCCATAAGGGCCCACACAGTGTAAACGCTGTGGCCCACACATATTCAGTGCATTTTTTCCATTAACCCGTATTTGCCGGATGTCCTTGACTGCCCCGTCGCTTCGAAGTCACTGCTTCGAAATTGCCCAGTATTTTGCGATTGGTCGGAATTCCGGGCAATTCGGAGGATTTATTTTGGAGACAAAATTTATCTCGATGGCAGCGTAGCACTCCAGAATCACCTTGGAGTAATGGCAACTTGCCAAATCAAGCCCACAGATACACGCATTTCCAGGCATTTTTTGATGTAAACTTGGGATGTCATCGTCGAGGATGTGACGAATGCAGGGCTGGTAGCGGATTTATCGATAAATAATAGTGACTTTAGTGACTAACATAATAAAAATAGTAACCAAATAGTGACCAAATAGTGACTAAGAAGTGATTTCCAAATTTTAGTATTTTCTTAATCTTTTAAACATTTAATGTAATGTACAGTAAAAATGAACACAGTTTTCGCCCTGTTTTCAAAAATGCATAAAATTGCGGCGCAGTATGACTTTTGGGTTTATTTTTTGTAAAAAAGCTTGTAATAAAGCAACTTTTTTTCCTCCACGACCTCCTGCACTTGGTCCGCAGCTCGTTTTTGCGATGACAAGTCTATATGCACGATTGAAACGCCTTCCAGCACGACCTTTGCTAGAATTACTTTTGACATATCTTGCATCTCAACCCCATTTTTGAGCCGTTGCCATGTGAAGCTGTTTTCACTACCTCAATCACCTTAGGGTATTTAGGTTCACCTACAGCCTTTTTTAAAGTAAACAACTGGTACCAATACTCCTCAATTCTGTTCTCTGTAGCCAAGGTCAGCACCTAGAATTTTAACAAGTTCCATTAATCAATAAGTAGATCATAGTTGACCTGAATCGGAAGCCACTTGGAAATCTTCACAACATACTTGGAGCTTTCACTGAATGCAACAGATGGTTGGATGCATTAACAAAATTGTATAAACAAGTTCTGCAAACCAGAAATTTGACGTAGGACTACGTCTTTGTTTTCTATACTGGGGTAAATTTAATAAAAAAATCGCATTGCGACCGTCACGAAACGGTTTGAGCATTAATATCTCAGTCATTTCTGAAAAGTTTTTTTTTAAATTTTACAGCAATCGATCGGAAGAATTTCTACGCATCTATTTAAATAGAGAACATTGTTGATTTCGGGCCACATACTATGGAAAAATTCATACATGTTGAGCCTTGCCTTAAAAAGTATATTAACTCCTTCAGGCCTAAGGGGTCATATGTGACCCCAAAAGAATAATGGCTGAATAAAATCACACAGACTGAATAAACGTGTACACTGTCTTGAACAAATTTGATTTCCAAAAATGTATCCATCTGGAAAAAAATAAAAAAGTATATGAGTTTAACAACTAGTGGACGACCTAGAACGTCCTGAATATAAAGAAGTTCAGGAAGAAAAAATGAGTGCCTTATTAATAGTGTGAAGCATTGTTTAAGAATATTGCACATATGCATACGTATTGTTAAATTCTCCTTGATAAACGTTATATATTTTTGTATCATTCTGAGAGGTTCTAGGTCATCCAAAATGTACTTGAGATCAAAAGTTCAGATCTACAGTTGTAACAGTAGCATTTAGGGCTATATAAGGTTATGATATGTATTCAAACATATTGAATGAACCTTTTGGAGGAAACAGTCATTATTTCATAACTTTATGATGTTCTAGGTCATCCAAATTGTCCCTGAGATCAGAACTTAAGTCCTACAGTAGCAACTATAGATTTATGAGCTATGCAAAGTAACGCTACGTATTCAACCATATTCAGTGAATATTTTTGAGCGTAAAAAAACCTCATGAGATAAACGGGGATGATCTAGGCCATCCAAACAGTCCTTGAGTTCAGAATATATGATCTACAGTTGTAACAGAAGGTGCTTAGAGTGTGCAAAGGGAGAATATGTATTTAACAATAATGATTGAATAGAGTGGAAGGCCAACATACATAATGCGACATTCTTGGGATATTCTAGGTACTCCAGACTGTCCTTAAGTTCAAAACATAAGATCTACACTTGTAACAGTAGTTTTTTGAGCTATATATGGTGACCATATGTATTCAAACATATTTAATGAATCTTTTGGAAGATCAACAGTCAATATTTTAAAAATTTGAGATCCTCTATGTCATACAAACCGTCCTAGAGTTCAGAACTTACATCTATGATAGATAACAGTAGTTTTGTGGGCTATAAAAAAGTTGCGTCATGTATTAAAGTGTATTCAATGAATATTTTCGAATGGTAAAATTCAGAAGAAAATATTCTTGGGATGGTCTAGGTCATCCAAACTGTCTTGACATTCAGAGTAAAGTAAATTGTTACAGTAAATTTTAGGCAATTCAAAGTAACAAAAAATTATTCAAACATATTCATTTAACATTCATAAAGTTGAGATCAGAACATAAGACCTACAGTTGTAACAAAAGCTTTCTGGCTATGTTAAGCTACGATGTGTATTGACACATATTCATTGAATATTTTAGAAGAACAACAAACATTAAGAAATATTCTTCAGATGTTCTAGGTTATCCAAACTTTCCTGGAATTTAGAACATTTAGTTTGAATTTAAGTTTTGAGTTGTAGCCCAAAATCTACAGCTTCTTGGACTAAACAAAGTAACAATATGTATTTGACCATATTAAGTGAGCGTTTTTGAAGGACAGCCGATATAATGAGATATCTTGGGATGTTCTAGGTCATCAAAACTGCCCTTGATTTCAGAATTTAGGATCTATGGTCGTGAAGTTAGCTTTATAATCTATGAAAGGTTAAGATATGCATTCAAACACATTCAGTGAAGCTTCTGTAAACTAACCAGTCATTATCAGATTATCTCGGGATGTTCAGGTTCATAAAAACTGACCTTGAGTTCAGAACTTAGGATATACGGTAGTAACCGTATCCTTGTAGGCTATTTAAAACTACGATAAATATTCAAACATATTCAATTAATATTCTGAAACGTCCACAGACATCATAGGATAATCTTGTTAGTTTTAAGGTCATTCAAACTGTCCTTCAAAACTTAAGGTCTACAATTGTAACAATTGCTTTATGGGCTATACAAACTAAGTTTGTTTAGCATAGAATATCCCAAGATTATGTCATAATGTAAGTTGGTCTTCCAGAACATTGAGGCGGGACAGCGTTTGCCAGGGCATCTAGTTTTTTTTGGGTATATTTCTCGCCATTATATAGTGTAGCCAGACCGTTGACTATTGTACTAGTAGTCAAAAGGTTCCATTTTTTATTTTTAACAATAGGCGGTACGAAAATAGTGACATTAGTGACCATTTTCCAAAAATTAATGACTTCTTTGACTTTTGGATACAAAAAAAGGGTGTCCACGATGAAATTGCCACACTATGAAATTGCTCTAACTTTTTGACCGTTGGGTAGAATTTATTGAAAATTTGGGTGGATTTAGTTCATAGTGCATTATTAACATCCTGCAAGATTTAAAGTCCTGTGATCAAAACTCGCGGAAATGGAGTCGAAAGAACAGCTCGTGCGTGATAAAATCTTGCGCATTCATCACGAGAACAAGGATCTCTCGCATCGTTCCATCGCTAAAACGTTGGGAATCGCGAATTCCACGGTGTCGCGAGTGATTGAGCGGTTCGAGGAACGGTTGACCACCGATGGGAAGCCCAGAAGTGAAGGAAAAAGTATTCCGTACTACACCAAAAATCACAACCGCGTAGTTGGGGCCTTCAACCGAAATCCGAACGCCTCCGTTCGGGATGTGGCTAAGAAGCTGCACCTAAGCCGAAGTTTTGTCCAGAAGGCCAAAACTAAGGCTGGGCTTCGAACGTTCAAGGTACAAAAGGCCCCTAATCGCGACGAGAAGCATAACAAGTCCGCCAAAACCCGTGCCAGGAAGTTGTACCTCAAAATGCTGACGAAAGTTGAATGCTGCATCATGGACGACGAAACATATGTGAAGGCCGACTTCAAACAGATCCCCGGCAACCTGTTTTTCACGGCCAAGGATAAGTTCAGCGTTCTGGAGCATGTCCGCACTCAGAAGATGTCCAAATTTGCGAAGAAATTCCTGGTTTGGCAAGCCATCTGCACGTGCGGGAAGCGGAGTGCACCTTTCGTGACCCAGGACACGATGAACGGACAGGTGTACATAAAAGAGTGCCTCCAGAAGCGGCTGCTTCCTCTCCTGAAGGCCCACAACGTTCCAACAATCTTCTGGCCGGATTTGGCCTCATGCCACTACTCCAAGTACGTGCTGAAGTGGTATGCGGACAATAAGGTCAATTTCGTGCCGAAAATGTTCAACCCTCCCAACACTCCGGAGCTCCGCCCCATTGAGAAGTACTGGGCGATTATGAAGCAGCACCTTCTTAAACGACCTAAGGTAGTGAAGACAGTCGAGGAACTGAAGAAAGTATGGGTTTACATGCAAAAAACGGTTGATTTACAGGTTGTGCAGAATCTTATGGCCAAGGTGCGGGCATTTGCGTATGGACTGTAAATAAAATACGAGTAAAATGGTAAAATGAAGTTGAAAAGTTATTTCTCAATCCCTGAAAATTTGATGGCAATCGGATGAAAACTCGAATTTTGCGAATCAATTTTGTGTGTGGCAATTTCATCGTGGACACCCTTTATGAACTGTAGAAGTGCATTTAGAACACTAAGTTGAGAGCAAAAAATAACGGTTTGGATGTTGACTAATTTTTTATGACTTGTATCCTTCCCTGGCAAGGATGTTCCGCACCGATTGAAAGTTGGCCTTGTACCTTCTGGCTACATCTTGGATTGAAAGACCGGGGTTTGTTTTAACGCATCTCAACACCTTGCTGCGCAGTTGACAATCCCTGGTACCAATTTTTCCGTAAGTTCGCTGATTCCTTTCCACACTCAGGGTTTCCTGGTAGGTTTTGAGCACTCGACAAAAATCTTTATTAAATGCTTTGAAAATTTCGAAAATCCCCATTCAATGCAGCCTTCTGTGAATCATTGGGCTGTGAATGCATTTAATTCTTCCTCAAAGCTGCTCTGCCAGCATGTCTCAAAATTCGATCATGTTGCCGTGCTCTTCCAAAGAGCCCTTTTTTCCCGTGCTAAGCGGGAAATAGATGGAATTAAAAGCTGCTTCGTGGCTCTCACCCCCCGCCCCCTCCCATTCATACCAGGGATTAAAAGACTCGGTTCATACATTGCTGGTTTACGAAGTCGGAGCCAGCTTGCTTTTGCTGCTGCTGCTGCTAATTACGCTGCTTTCGGCCAGGTAATTCAGGAATTTCGTTCGCTGCTGGGATCCACGCTCCGAGCAGATTCTATTTTACTGTTTTCTCCTCTTCATTTATGTTTTATTCGTTTTTCTTTTCGCCTACCCTGTTTGAGGAAAAAGGGCTCTCTCAGGTGAAGGGGGGATGCCGCCGCTTAAAAGGTATTAAGAGCTTGCAGTTTTATTTTATGGCATAAATTGGTATGATTCTCCACGATGGCCGGCCGGGTCAGGAAGGCATTCCATGTGCGCTTGGAAATCGGGTGGGTTGGGAGACGTTTGGCGAAATTGAATGAATATAAAGAACAAAAAACGGTCGGAGTGTAATTTATTCGCTTGCAATTTCTGAGTTTTTTTTCTTCTTTTCTCCGACAGGGCCAGGAAGTAACGAAGCTGTGAGGGCGATTGGGTTGGAATTTGTGCAAAAGCCAGTCTTAATTAATTTCCCCACAGAATGGGAAATATTTACCTGGTTGCTGCAGTGCGCATTTTTGCCGAGTAGTCTTTCCGGATATTGTTTTGAGTTTTGTTGGAACAAGCTCGTTCGGATTGCTTGCATCCTCGATCATGGCATTTCGCCGGCTCCGGCTGGTAATCGACTACAGAGGATAAATGTAAAAGACACCTTTGTAATCGTTCCGGGTAGAGACGTTTGAAACCTTTTGACGACTACACATCTGGTTTCGAAGAAGAAACACAGGTTTACAACTTTTACTGTCGAAACTCGATGCGTCGGAATGATGATGTGAAATTTGGTCTTCCGGGAAGAAAGTTTTCCCGCTCGAGTGTGGTTCACTGACAGATAAGGAGTGATGCTTCTGGGTAAAGTCCTTTTATTTCGGGATTTCGTTTGGGACACGAGCGAGAGGCGGATGATGATGAGTGATACTGGGAGGTTGACACAAAAACTTGTGCAGAAGTATCTTGAATGTACTACACTTGTGAAAAAAATGGAACATTCAAAGTTTCGTTTCTGATATGTTCAAAAAATCCGTAAAGCTATTTGGAGGTTCATTTTGAAATATCTTCTAAGTTTTACGAGACATGTCGTCTACACTTTTTTGGACTAGCTGACAGTTTAACGGATTTTCAAGAAATGTTTTAGATTTCCAAAATCTAACACACTTGTTGAAAGTCTGTTACACTGTCAGCTACTTAAAAAAATAAGAGGCGACAGATCTCGGAAAACTAAGTAAATATTCTGGAATTTGTCTAGTAAACATTAGTTCCTAAAATTCCGCAGAACTTTTAAGGAAATTTGGTAGAACTTATGAGCATAAGCATGATTGACCGCTCGAAGTTGTCGCTTCGTTATATCCAACTCATTTTTTGATGCACAAAGGACCACCAGATGATGCTTGGGACTAACTTACATCCTCAATGTGTAAAAATCAATCATCCCAAACTAAGGAAATACCGGCGCTGGCCTCGTCCGAATGCAGGTCAAATAAGGAAAGGGTAGGAATATGCTGACATGATACTTGCTTTATTGAAAGTCGAGAACACCTTTACACTTCTACGAGAAATCACTGGAACGTTGGGCTACATGGTTCGTTTTGGTAAACGGTAATCTGAATTCACGTGGCATCTAAGCTTACCTTCCCAATCAGACCACGGCCACTGCTGTACACAGAAGTCGTCGCCTTCTGCTTGATCGATCCACCTTGCTCGTTGTGCGCCTGTTCTTCTTATACCCGTCGGTTTGTTTTCAAGAGCCATTTCAATAGGGCTGTCGTCCGACATTCTAACGACATGTCCAACCCATCGTAGTCGACTGATTTAAGCGATGTGTACGATGGGAGGTTCTCTTAGCAACTGATGCAATTCGCAGTGTGCAGAATCAAGTGATTCAGGACTGACTCAGGCTTGATTGTACCGACCATTTTCAGTTCTGCTAACTGAACTCTGGTATTGCTCCTCGCAAAGTGCTTCTCCAGGAGAACGTATTATTTGATCTGCGACTTCTTCGCATTGCCTTGTTGATAATGTTATTATAATGCTCGACAAAGGATAACTTGGAGTCAAGTATAACATCTAGGTCTTTAAAATGACTGCATCTTCCAACTGGCTTCTGGCCAATTGTTACTGCTTCTTACTTTATAACGTGCCTTCTTGAAAATGAAATTGAATGATTTTTTTTAAATTTAATTCAGGTAAATTTTTTGTGCACCAGGTATGAAATTTATCGATTTCGCGTTGAAATACTATCAAATGGCGTCTTTGAAAAACGACGAAAAGAAACACTTGGAGTTCAAATTTCGAAAAAAGGGTTTCAGGAGCGCATTCTACGGGAAATTTACTAACTTTTTGTGCAAAAAAAGTAATATTTTGGTCATTCTTACAGTATATCCTTCCTTTAGCGATCGCCAAAAACTTCCTCATTATTTATACTAACGTTTGCATAAAAAAATGGACTTTTTTCGGATGGTAATTGAAAAAATCTAAGACAGTTAATTGCTTTTGATACAATTTCCATGAAAGGTTTATTTAAGCTAACTTGCACAAAAATTCTACGCCCTTGCGAGCGGCCACCCAGCAGTTAACCGGAACATTCACTATGGCGGACGAAAACATGCGTGTAGGCATGTTTTTTAGTTCTTTCTTCGTTTTATTTATCAATTCCTCCTCAGTTTTTGCGAAAAAATTATTGGAGTAGATCTTACACTTTAGGTTGGCCCAGAAATTCTCGATACGACGTCGATTTGGGTACGACTAAAATATATACTGGCACTAATTAATGAAAATTGAGCATTGAAAATTCACAAAATTGCCACTAAATTATTAAACACGGTGCCAACGAAAAAATAACAATTCGCAATTGGAAAACTCAAAATAGCAATAAAAAATTTATTATTCACTTGCACTAAAACTTTCAAAAAAGCAATGGAAATTAGTATAAACGCAATAATAAGCTGATAGTTTTCCGTCATAATAATAAGTTCTAGCGATAAACATGTGACAAAAGTCTTCAAATTTTTCAAATCTTTCCAATTGAAACCAAAAAAAAATCTTTTAATTTTTTTTCTAATGTTTTGATTTTTTATTGCAAATTTGTGGAAAGAGTTGAAGTGTTTGAAGACTTTTGTCACATGTTTACCGCTAGAACTTATTATTATGACGGAAAACTATCAGCATATTATTGCGTTTATACTAATTTCCATTGCTTTTTTGAAAGTTTTAGCGGTCAATTTGAATTATTGAAAGTGAATTATCAATTTTTTATTGCTATTTTATGTTTTTCTAGCGCGAATTCTAATTTTTTGGTTGGCACAGTGTTTAATAATTTAGTGGAAATTTCACATATTTTTATTGCTATTTTTTTCATTTTTATTGATGTTTTATTACCCTGCCATTTGGGTACCACATCGTTGTTCAGCCGCTCCCTCTCTAACAATCGCTTCGACTAGTGAGCTGACGCCAGATCTGGCCAGAACACCGTGTCTTCACTCTTATGGTATTTCTTGATTTCCGGCAGGCATTTCGTACTATGAATTTCCCCGTTCACGGCCAGTCCGGAGCGAAAGAAGACTGGCTTTCACACCCCCTTCTCGCTGATTGTCAGCCACAGCAGCACCTTCTTGGGGAACTTGCTGTGTGAAATGAACTTCACCTCGGAGCTCACTTCCTTCGTGGAGGAAGTAAAATACAAAGTGCCCTGCCAGTCGTTGCCATCCAGGGTGAGATAGGTCTCATCGTCCATCATCACCGGTACGACGTGATTCGCAGGGAAAATCGAGTTGACCATCTTATCCAGCCGCTGCCGCTGCGTTATTACCTGCAGCTCCGAAACCAGTGAACGCGACTTCCGCTTCCTGACATGTATGTTCATGTTCGCCAGGTTCTTTTTTACTGTTTGACCGGTTGAACCGATCTCCCCCAAGCGCACGCATGTAGCCACTCCCTCGGTCTTCCTCTTCAGCATCCTTTGGAGCTTCATGTCGCTCAGGGTCGTTGGCCGCCCAGAACCGCGCTGTCTTTCGATGCTCTGATTGTTATCTAATAGTGTCAAGATGTTTTAGATGCCGGAATGGGCGTATCCGGCGTCCACAAAGTGCCGCACGATGTCCGTTTTCGACGCGGCGGGGTGCCATTTTTTGAACGCGCACACTTCTGAACGGAGTTGCTTCACTGTTTTTGCCATCACAGTTAGAGTTCGACTGATAGAGCAGTCAAATTTTGTCTGCTGACTCATGGGTTACTATGATTGATGCTGCATGGGTAGTTTTGTCAGTGTGGGTGAAGGTAATGCCTTGTTCAGACTACGGAGTTGTAACATAACACAAGGGTGTTATAAAAATGATCAACACGAAAAACCTAATCAAGATAGCCTTGTATCATGTTACAACTCCGTAGTCTGAACAAGGCATAAACCCATGGAAAATCGGCAATTTTGTCCACTTTTTTCAATGCAAACCTTACGAGGTACAACAAGTTGAAAATTCTCTATATTTCATGCATACTAGCGCCACGTAGCGATGAAACTGTGAAAAATACTGTCCACCTTCCGGATGCCCTTGACCTTCCGAACAGCTTTGCTCCATACTCGAATATTCTACCTGATCAAAATCTCGAGCCAGAACAAGTTGAAAATGCTGAATTTTGAATGCTCTCTAGCACCACGTAGCGGTGGAACGTTGAACAAAACTGTCAACCTTCCAGATGCCCTTACCCTTCTAAACAGTTTTTCCCAAGACTCGAACTTTTTATCCTATCAGAATCACGAGGTAGAACAAGTTGTGTCTTAATAGTGCCACGTGTCACGGGCCAATGTGGATATTCCACCAAAATGATTCACCTTCCGGATGCCTTTGACCTTCTGAACAACTTTGCTGAAGTTTTCTTCTTTACAGATAATCAGAATCCCGAAACATCATGAATGTATATGTATTTAGGTGATGCTAAACTTTTTGGGGAGTCATGCAATATTGCATACATGCAATATAAGCGAATAAGAAACGAAAACGGAGCTTGTGCTGACTATGGCAGATGCTTAAAGTCTTCATTGTGTTCCTCAATGAAAAATGAAAGTACCTCCTGCCTCCCCGTCGCCCTAAATGGCCTCTCTCACGTTACTAGTGTACGGCGATTGCTACCCTGCATCGAAAGTCACAAAAAAAACCTTTGTTCTGGCCTGATTTGGCATCATGCCACTTTGCTAAAACTGTGATGGAGTGGTACCAAGCAAATCAAGTAAACATTGTACCAAAAACCTCAAACCCGCCAAATTTGCCAGAGCTACGACCAATCGAGGGATATTGGGCTATGATGAAGCGGAAACTTTCTGAAAAGAAGCAAGGAATCAAAGACATCAAACACTTCCAGCAAATTTGGACAAAGACGGCTTCTACGATTTCTCAAGAGTCTGTACAAACCCTAATGGGCGGAGTTCAGCGCAAAGTTCGATAATTTTATGCAAATACCGAATAACTATGTTTTGTCTTCACGAATTGTTAAAACACATCCCATGAATCTGAAATAAACAACTACGACGAAAATATAATGCGAAATTTATGTTTTATTGATGTTTTGAGGTGTCCGGATTTTGCGAATACAGACCTTACTCGGCAAGATGTGTTTGATGTACTAAGAGGTCTTGATTCCACTGAAGATGACGGTGACGATGGTCTACCACCGTCCCTTTTCAATGAATGTGCTGATTCTCTTGCATTTCCCATCGCCTTGCTGTATAACCGATAACTGCAGAGCAGAACATTCCCTGATGCGTGGAATATCGCTGCTATAGTTCCGAATTGAAAACTTCCGTGGTATTTCCATTCTGTGTTGCCTTGGAAAAATGTTTGAAAAGATTATTCGTGGACTACTTTTAAGGAAATCGCTGCCATTGATAAGCGAATTTCAGCATGGATATGTCAAAAAATGCTCCACGACATCAAACTTGATGTGTTATACGCATGAAATCAACAAGACTGTGGAGAAACGTGATCAAGTTGACTCCATCTATCTTGACTTCTCAAAAAACCTTTGATCGAGTTCCGCATGAATCGTTGCGAAACGAAGGTAATTCCATTTACTCGCCGACAGTCATTCATCCAGTTCGACTACCGAAGTAACTCGGACCCCCTTAAGCGTGTAAACTCTATCCGTGACTTGGTTTCATAAAACGTAAGGTGTGGCCCAATTGGAATTGGAACATGGACTATTGAGCATATTTCGGATATTCAATAACAAAATAGTATTCTGTTTTAACTTAAATGTTCAACTTTATGTGAACTCTAGAGGGAGAACTCAAAAAAAAATTAATCCTTTCAATTTCGAAGAAATTTGACTTTTCCCGGAATACGTTTCGTCAACCGGCGCACATTATTCTCATCCATCGTTTTGGCAATCTTATTCCACTTGGTTCTCAATTCATTGATGCTTTTGACGACATTACCATTCACCTTCAGCTTCCTCTTCATAATAGCCCAAAATTTCTCTATCGGTCTGAGCTGGAGACAGTTTGGTGGGTTGAGTTCTTTCGGTATAAACTGAGTCCCGTTGGTTTCATACCACTGTAGCACTGTTTTACTGTTATAACTGCTTGCAAGATCTGGCCAAAATATGACAAGTTCATTGTGGGATCTGATGAATGTCAATATTTGCTTTTCCGTTCTGTGCAGCTCTGAATTAAACGTCTTATCAGTGATGAAAACCTTGGTCTTCCTACCGCAGCTACAGATGCCTTGTCAAATCATGCATTTACGTGCAAATTTATCTGCAAACACAAACTTGAATTCGGCAGGATCATCTTCCCGAGCCGTAGCATAGTAAAATTTTTATTCAGGTAGATGTTTGAAATCGGCCTTTACATGGGATTCATCATCCATGAGGAGACAGCCATTGCATTTTGTCAACACCTGATCATACAGTTTTCTGGCATGGATTCTGGCCACACTGTTCAGCTTTTGATCCCTATTTGGTTATCTACAGGCGCGGTATGACTTTAAGGTGAATGCGGTGCACCCGGAGATGGTACTGTATGCGGCGCGAAGTTTGTTGGCCAAATCGCGGGCTGAGATGTTGGGGTTTGCCTTAATATTCTTGATGACTTTGTTCCGCAGTTGACAGTACCCGCTCGATGCTTGCGATCTGTCAAAACAATTTTTCTGTACCTTTTGTGTGATTGTGTGTCAATGCAACTGAATAAACCCGCCGTGTCAGATGGTGTTGCAATGGCTGAAACGTCAGAAATAGAACTTGACCGATGACGAATCGGATGCCATCATTCTGTCAACAGCAAGTTTACGAGTTGAAAAATTATATTCTCTAATAGAAGTTAGTATCTAGTGTGTTACCTACCTAACGTGTTCTCTAATTTCGCTTAAACCTAATATCTCAAAATGTACGTTAAAGGTAACATTAAAACTATTAGTAAATAACATGAAATTAAACAACACAGGTGATCAGACCCAAAGGCACGAGGAACTATTATTTGAGTAAGGAGAGGTGTTAAACCGAAAAATGTAACATTATTAAGGCTACATCCCAAGTAGCACACTACGATCATAATTAGCAGTAACTTGATTGTGACTTAGCAAGTCATATTTATGTTATCTCAGCTGAATTGCAATAAGTGCGCTACTAGGGATAATAATGAAACATATTTCAGCTTAAAGTTATTTTCACACCTTAAAGAAGTTTGCGCTTTGCTCAGGAAACGGTTTCGTACACCTCTTTATTTCTCGCAACAAAGGGTTTTCCAAATGATTGCGCACAATTATTTTTCTTTTTTCTTCTTCCTTTTTGTATATCTCTGAAACACGTTCGCACTGCACCGCGAAAAATAACTTCTGATGTTGTTATCGTTCAAGGAAACACATAAGATGTCATAGTTTACAAATCCGACAACTAGGATCGCTGTAAGAATCAAAAATGTTAGTTACAATACTAAATAGACTACACCTTAACCCGAAAACTACTTTAACAACTGTAGATCTTATGTTCTGAACGCTAGGACAGTTTGAATGAACCCTATCATCCCTGTTGATCTCGTAATGATTGCTAACGTTCTTAAATATTCACTGAACATGATTGAATACGTAGCATTGTATAGCCCAAAAGCTATAGTTTTTACTGTAGATCTCAAGTTCTGACTCAAGAAAAGTTTTGGATGACCTAGAACATCACAATATTATCAAATAATGACTGTTGACCTTCCACCTTTGTTCATACAATATGTTTGAATACATATCATAATCTTAAATCACCCTAGAACCCACTGATACAAATGTTAATCTGAAGTTCTGTGAACTCCAGTGCATTTTGGTTAACCTAGAACATCCAAGAAGGATCCAAACATATATAAAGTTTGTCACTATAAACCTAATAATACGTTTGCAAATGTATTTTATTCTACAACAACGCTTAATTCTATTAATAAGGCATTTATTTTTGCTTGCTGAACTTCTTCATATTCAGTCCGTGATTTTAGGCAGCCATTTTCCTTTTGTGGTCACGTATAATCCCTTTGGCTAAAAGGGGTTATATAGTATTTAAGACCAGGCTTAACATTTATGAATTTTTCAATTGTATCACAGTATAGAGTACAAAGACGTAGTCGTACTTCAAAAAACATCAAATGCAGTAGTTTTTTAAGAGATTAAAACATAGAAAAAAACTTATTTTCTTGAAATAAATTGTTTCAGTAATCAACAGCGTACAAGATTTTACATGTTTAAATATTAGAAAATGAACATTTTCCATAGTGCCGCATGTTCTTACACTTATTTCTGGCAGTGTAGTTTGCGTTTGAGTGATAACCGTTCTGAAATCCGTTAATTTTAAATAGACCCAAATGATGCCGTGCATTTATTAAGTGGGCCATGCTTTAAAAGAGTGCAAAGCCTGTTCCCGTTAAATTTTGGACACCGAAATAATAGCAGCAAACATAATTTACATCTAATTCAACGAAACTGATTGTTTATTTCACAACATTGGAGTTATATCTACAAAATAGACATTTACATCCTTTGGCGAAATTGTAACGCAACAATTTTCATGGAATTTTTATCAAAAATTTTTTTTTGTACCTTAAAAATTGACCGATTTAGAGCAATTTTTTCTCATCAACTTAGGGTGTACCATAAAAAATTGATTTTTTTGCCCTTACTTTTTATTTCAATTCTCATCGTAAAGTTGTGTTTGAACGAGTTTTAGAACTTTTTAAGACGCGTACTTTGGTATACAAATTTTGCCGTTAGCTTCAATAAATCAATAGTTATTGAAGTTTTTCTTAAAAAAATACGCCTTTTTTAAATGTTGATTTTTATGATTGGGGCAAATAAAAAAAAAATTAACAACGTCATTTGAAAGAACAATTTATATTGTTAAACATATGTGAAAACTAGAGATATGTTATTTCTGTATCTTGAGAAAATTACATTTGAATCTGGAATGGTTTAAGAAGAAAAACATCAATAACTATCGATTGGTTGAAGCTAACGGCAAATTAAATATATCAAAATACGCGTCTTTGAAAGTTCTACAACGTTTGAACACAACTTAACGATGAGAATTGAAATAAAAAGTTAGGACAGAAAACTTTTTTCCATGGCTCACCCTAAGTTGACGAGGGAAAAGTTGCTCTTAATCGGTCAGTTACTCAAGCTACAAAAAAATGTTTAATAAAAATTTTATAAAATTTTTTGCGCTATACAATTTTGCCAAAGAATGTAAACGTCTATTTCTGCAAATAAAAAGTTAGTTTTTGCATTTCCGTAAAAAATCGGGACCACCCTAATTTTAATCTAACATAAAAAAAATAGGAATAAGTTTTTATTTCAAGTTTCACCACCATTTTTTTATGGTTAATAATTGACCGATTTAGAGCAACTTTTCCTCGTCAACTTAGGGTGAGCCATAAAAAAGTTTTTCTGTCCTACTTTTTTATTTCAATTCTCATCGTTAAGTTGTGTTGGAACGAGTTGTAGAACTTTTAAAGGCGCGTATTTTGATATATTAACGGCCACTAACTTTAACCAATCGATAGTTGACTGAAGTTTTTCTTCTAAACCATTCCAGATTCAAATGTAATTTTCTCATGATACAGAAATAACATATCTCTAGTTTTCACATATGTTGAACAATATAAATTGTCCTTACAAATGACGTTGTTAATTTTTTTTTGTGTTTGCCCCAATCATGAAAATCAACATTTAAAAAGGGCGTATTTTTTAGGAAAACTTCAATAACCTATTGATTTATTGAAGCTAACGGCAAAATTTGATATACCAAAGTACGCGTCTTAAAAGTTCTAGAAACTCGTTCAAACACAACTTTACGATGAGAATTGAAACAAAAAGATGGCAAGAAAAATCAATTTTTATGGTACACCCAAGTTGATGAGAAAATTGCTCTAAATCGGTCAATTCGTAAGGTACAAAAAAATTTTTGATAAAAATTCCATGGAAATTGTTGTGCTATAATTTTACCAGAGGATGTGAAATCGTCTATTTCTGCAAATAAAAAGTTAGTTTTTGTATTTCCGTGAAAATGGAGACCACCCTAATTTTAATTAACATCAAAAAATGGACCTTGATGATACAAACCATATTGTAGAACATTACTTTGCTGTAAAGTTTCAAGTTTAGGCGCTGGGAGCATGTTTCCTCGTAAATTCGTGATCTGGACCATAGTGCAGTGAAAAGAAGCCAAATCTGGCCAAAATAGAACTGGAGAGTCGTGGCTTCTGACAAACCGCTAGCAACCGCTTTCGAAAACATTGTTTCTTGTACATATCTCTATTGATAGTTCCGGTAGAGACGAAATTTTTAGAATATCGATCACAACTACATAAGGCCTGCCACATTAAATACTTCTTAGGGAATTTGAACACCTTATTTGTCTGGAAATGCTCAGCAGTGGCGTTCCTTTGCATTGCGGTATAAATAGCCAGACTTGGAAGCTGTTTAAAGTGCTTCGCCGACCATTAAGATACAAGAAAATGTTTGCAAAAAATTGGTGTGAAGCTCCATAGCACAAATTTTTGCTTGTTATCACGGTTGGGCACCTCTTTAACATTGTACGACTTCAGTCTTTGCCTCTGTTTCACTTTTTGTACGAATGCTTCTGACTTCCCAACTTTACGAGCCACATTTCGCACAGACAGATTGGGATTTTTCTCCATATTGGCTACCACCTTCTTGTCCAATTGTCGAAAGCATACTTTAAGATTTGTTCCACTTCCAACTTTCCGATCAAGTGCTAGTCAAATGATTTGCAAACACAAAACAGGATACTTTTCGGCAGTTTTAGTTTCTTGGCAAGATCACGTACCGATAAACTCGGATTTTTTCTGCCGTTCGTACAAAATGCGTTTGCACACTTTCACTTGATGCGACGCCATTTTACTGAATGTAAAAAGAATGTAAACATGTTTAACCGCGAATTCAAGTGGAGACTTTCAGCTGTCATTTAAATTAAACGCTTCAGCGATCCGTGAGATAATTCAAAATCTACACTGATAAAAAAGTGTCCGAAATTTAACGTGGACAGGCTTAAGTTAACGTGAAAGAGCATATATCAAGGTGTTGCAGATTATCCATTTTATCCCACTTCATATTTATCAAAACATCTAAAATTTTGCATGTTTGCATGAAGGTAAACAAATCCTGGAAATTTCAGCATGATTGGAGAACATCAAAACATCCTCCTTTGGAAAGAGGGTTGTGGTTTTCTCGAGCTGGCTCCTGAGCAAAATACGACAAACCTTCAGCCCATTCGCTGATTTTCGTTCTCAACCAACGCTCGAATCAAATAAAACTTCCAGCACTTCCGATCTGTTTGCCTGGGAATTTAGTTATGCTATCGATTTCAAACAAAAAGGCTCATCGCAGCATTTCACACCGTCCCATTCTCGATCCACTCACTTAGTCAATGCTGCGGTTCTGGTCCAACCGAGACTCACTGCTCTCCCAGTCGAGAACAGGTCCTGATGCCATTTCCCGGTAATTCACGGCCATTCGGTCTCGTTTGCGATTTCCTGTTTCGCATACTTTCTGAGTATCCGTAAGACCCAGACCAATCAGTCAAATGGTCGTCAGCATCAGAAGTGGAAATAGCTCCGGTTCGGTCCACTTAGTGGACCCATCGATGATGGCAGGAGGATCTGGTCCAAAGCTGAAAAGCTCCTTTTCTGCCTGACACCCACCGCTTACACACGTCGTCTCTTCTGCCGGCGAAGTGAAGCGAAAGAAAGTCCCCGCAAGCTGTTATATCCGCAGGCCACGAAACGGACATCGGGAAAAAGGGACTTTTAATTTCCGACGGCTATTTCTGGCCTTCGCTTTTCCCCCCGTTTGCAGCGAGTAAAGAGCCCACCATCGGTAACTGAGCTGGCGAATGTGTTTCGCTTCTTCCGTAGTTATCCTTGTTTGCACCGCTGCTGGACCGGAACCAGGTTCTCTCAAATGCCAAAGGATAATAACCTTGGTTTCCATTCGGTTGGTTCACGGTTTTTTTTCTTCATACTGCTTCATTAACATGATATAACGGAGATAACCGGAAGGAATTGCAGTAGGAGAGACGTTTCGTCTAATCCAGAGATATGGCAAAGCTCTAACGTTTTTGTGTTCGCAGTATCGGTAGGGATGGCTATATTCGTTCATTATTTTTACATTCATTTGCGGTTAAGTTGTATTTATCAGCAGAGTTCCGAAATATGATTTATGGAGTATTTGTCGCGATCTAAAAACAGCTTCTGTCATTAACCTAAATTTCGCTACTAACTCGTTAACAAACTAGAGCAAACAAAATCCATCAAGGTTCCTAGTGAATTTGATTGAATCGTCACTGTAATCAACAATTGTTCGTTATTTAATAGAGTTGATCACAAAAAAAAATCAGACCCAAATGTATGTGAAAATGAAACGATTCAATGAAACCATCCCTGACCGTCTGTTCAACATCGTCCTCGTTTCGTCGTCGCCATCATCCTCATCATCACCATCACCATTGTGGGTTGAGTTGGAATTGACCGTGTTTCCGCGTGATCGCTTCCGGTTTGTGGAAGGGGGGGGGGGGGGGGTATTTTTTTCCTTTTTCTGTGCTATCACGAAAAGCGGATAAATGTCTAATCGAATGAAAATTCTTTGGCTCAGATCCTGTTCCAATCTCGCTGTGATTTCGGCACAGAATGGCGATGTGTAGCTGTCCGATACGGCTGGTGAAACGAGGACTGAGGAAAGTAAAAAAAATGAAACTTTGCTGGATTGATTCAAAGCTGGGAAAATGTATGCAAAACGTATGTTTAGTTTTGTGAAGAGTGTTCATCTTCGATGGACTGGAAAATATGATAGTGACACTTTTTGACAGTAAAATTTCACGAGACAGTTGGTTCTTATGATCAGGAACAAAAAGGAAAGACTGTTTTCGGTGCATATTTGAGAGGATTATATCATTTCAATACAAATTGCACTGATTGCAAAGATGTTCTTGCAAGTCAACCACTTTTTAAAGGGTGTCTACGTTAAAATTTCATCACATTGAATAGTTCGACTAGCTAAAGTGTTTCATCCGATTGTTAACAAATTTTCAGGATATTCAATTAAAGAAGTGACATAAGTTCAGCAGTCTTGATTTCAATCCATTTCTCCTTCGAACCCAACCACCCATACTCTACCTTGATTACACCCATGAGGTTTCGAGTTGTTTTTGAACATTCAACCATTTTCACTTGATACTTGATGGCGACGACTCCTCCTGTATAATCAATCGCCTCCAGTCCCCCCGAGCATTAAGATTCTTTAGATCCTCCTCAACTGCAATTAGCTATTGTTTTTGTGGTCTGCCACGAAGTCGACAACCACTCCCTGGATTTTTGCTGCATATTATCTTCCTTTGTCGTGCTTCCGGCATCCGTGCAACATAACATCCTGCATTCAGATTCCTGAAGAACTCAAGTTGTGGGGATAGGGGTGCCAACTCCTCGACCCCATAAAAGCCACCCATGTCTCTAGCCTTGCCCCCTTCTCCAAGGAACCACCATTCGGTATGACTTCGGGGAGGAGGGGGCTATTGTGCGTTAGCACCCGCTTATGTCTAACTACATAGGACTTTAGAAGTTAGTTGGTCCATCTGACCTGCTGCTGGTCGTTTCGCCATTTGTCCTGGAGCTCTCTGAGCAATCTGAGAAACGGCCGTGTTTAAAGCGTCCCAAGTGTGCTGTTCTTGATACATTCTCTGGACAAAATTATTCGGAGCCGTGTCCTAACCACTCACGTCCATCATGGGGTTCCTCGCGTCGTTGAAGCGAGTACACACGAAGAACACATGTTCTGCAGTTTTCACCGCTTCCGCAAATACGGTACACGCGGAGTATTCGGCGTACCCGTACTTTTGCAGGTACTATCTGAAGCAGCCGTGGCCTGACCCCGTGTCGCTAATCGACGCATCCGGATATTTTTCAACCGATCTTTGGTGGAATTATTCCACTCCCTCTGGCACTTGACCTTTGATGCGACTCTGGTGGTCTTACGGATACCTCTCGTGCTCCTCTGCTCGAAGCACTCACCGTTCTTTTATATGATGATACCGATGGACATCATCCCCGCTAAAACGCATACCGTGGGTACTTTCAAGCTTGTCGAGGTAGCTGTCAGTACTCAGGGCGGAGGCCCATGCTGGTTCACCGTACCTCAGCATGGACAAGGCGACGCTGGCCAGGAGCCTAGGCTTGCTCCCCTGTATCACTAATCTATTCTACATCATGCGGGATAGTGCCGATATAGCCATGGAGGCTATCTTGCTGGCGTGGTCAACGTGGCTGCTTAAAGACAGCTTGTCGTTGACCATTACCTACAAGTAACATTAGCATTATAAAATATGGCCAAAAATTTCCGATTTGTCATGGGTTTACCTTCACCCGCACTGACAAAACTACTCATGCAGCATCAATCATAGTAACCCATGAGTCAGCAGACAAAATTTGGACGCCCGATTTGCCCGTTCCGGCATTTACAACATCATGGCACTATTGGACAACAATCAGAGCATCAACAGAAAGCCCGGTTTTTGACTGCCGACGACCCTGAGCGGCAAAAAGTTCTTAACGATTCTGAAGAGGAAGACCGAGGGAAAAGTGGCTACATCGCTGCGTGCACTTGGCCGGGAGGTCGGTTCAACCGGCCAAATAGTGAAAAAGTACCTGACGTTTATGAACATACATGTCAGGAAGCAGAAGTCACGTCCACTGGTTTTGGAACTGCAGGCAATGACACAGCGACAGCAGCTAAATAAGATGGTCAGCGAATCGCGAACTGGCGGTGATGATGGACGACGACTCACTCTGGATGGGAACGATTGGCAGGGCACTTCGTATTTTACTTCCCCCACGAAGGAAGTGAGCTCCGATGTGAAGTTCATTTCACACATCAAGTTCCCCAAGATGTTGCTGCTGTGGCTGACAATCAGCGAGAAGGGGATGTCAAAGCCGCTCTTCTTTCGCTTCGGACTGGCTGCGAACGGGTTGACTTATAATACAAAATGCCTGCTGGAAGTTGCGTCGTTCATCAAGAAATACCATAAGGACGAAGACGCGGTGTTCTAGCAGGATCTGGCTCCACTACTCGAAGCGATCGTTGGAGGAGATGGAGTGGCTGAATATCGATGCGGTACCCAAGTCGGCGAACCTGCCCAACGTCCCCCAGGTGCGTTCCATCGAGAATGTCTGGGCCAACCTGAAGCGTAAGATCTACTCCAACAATTTTGTCGCGAAAACTGAGGATGAATTGACTAATAAAACGAAGAAAGAACTAAAAAACAAGCCTACACGCACGTTTTAGTCCGCCATGGCGAATGTTTCGGTTACCTGCCGGAGGACCACTCGCAAGGGCGTAGAATTTTTTGCAAGTAAGCTTAAATATTTACCTTCCATGGGAAACTTATCAAAAACAATTAGCTGTCTTAGCTTTTTTTTTATTACCATCCGAAAAAAGTCCATTTTTTTTAATGCAAACGTAACCTAAGAAACCGTTTTGAGATGATGGTGCAATCACCAGCACTGATTGTAGCTCTTTGCTCCAATTTTTTTTTTTATTTTTGACCACAATGATCTCCGTTTTGGGGTAAGCTAGCTCCAGTTTCTTGGAACACATCCATCCCTCTTCAATATCTTTGGAGTGTGAGGCCGTTAACTCCACCTCCTCTATGGGTTCTGCATAGAACTCTAGGGTTATGTCATCCACTAAACCGGCAATCTTTACCCCGTTTGGGTACTTCTGCCTTAACATTTCGCCATCCATCGTGTTCCAGAGCCCCGGGGCCAGTATTGAATCTTGCGGAACTCCTAATTCCTAAATAGGTACCCAGGGACCAGGAGGCGTTGGAGCGAGTTGGCGGTAGCCTCCCAACTGGCACCATTGAACGCATTTCTCACGTCCAGGGTGACAACTGCACAGCAGTGAACTCCCCGCCTTTTCCGTTGGGTTGCCACCTCTGCCGTCTTCGTAACGGACCTGATGGCACCTGATGTACTTCGATAACCCTCTCAGGCACTTTACCCGTCGTGTCCAGCAAGAACATCGGACGGTATGTTGATGGATCACCTGGTGACTTCCCTGTCTTCGGTAGCAATACTAAAGCCTGGATAAACCAGGCATCCAGGAAGACCAGCCTGAAGCCATTCTGGAAGTCAGTGGAATAGCCATCTTGATGGCCAGGTTTGGTATATCGTCAGGTCTTGGCGCTTAGCTTACCTTCATCGACTTTCCTACGACTACCTGCAACAGCTCTGGTGATTGCTCTGTTGGATCTGTCGTGCCCTATGATTGGCCATTACTACCCAATAAACGTCACACCATAGGGTTCGCATTGGCTTTCGAACACAGACCCTCTAAGCAGGCTCGTCTACATGCCTTTATCTCCCTCTTGTGGGTTGGTTCCCCGAACTTTCCTATAGTTACTCAAATCCAATTCGAGCCCACGGGAAGGTATGGATACCCGTTACTGGATAAGAGGATGAGTACTGCTAAGTGCAAGTTTGCGAAGTATCAATGGTACACATTGTCCAATAATCTACCCACCAAAAGCAAATCTGCTTTTCCTAAGGGTCTTAAGGGCTGGAGCTTGACAAGCATCGATTTTCCAGACATCGTGCTAGATACACCGATTGCGCCCACACCGATGACTCCAGTTCCACAAGCTCCCAAAGCAAAGCTTATTTTTTTGGCCGAAACCCTAGTGATTTAGCTGGTAGTGATTACCCCATTTCACCGGCCAATCGCTGTCTACGTCGACTCAGCCAGCACTGTTGCGGCCTTTGCCTCAGAAATCCACACAACAATTTCTTAGATATACGGTCTCTGCGTCATCCCTGGAAATGTCAAGGCTGATCGACTGGCCTCTATCGGTAAGAGGTGCATTACTCACCAACACGTTCCATTGAGCGACAATTGGCGACGCATCATGCTACTGTGTATTGTTCTTAAAGTCCTGTGCAAAGTTATCCTAAACCCTATTCAGGAGAAGGTCGAAGCGACTCTCTGGTGGCAGCAGGCAGATCTTGTGTGAAACATTTTGTCACTCTCCGAATCATTCTGGAGCAGCTCAATGGATTTCAAGAGTAAGGGTATTGGTATTCATTGACTACGAAAACGTTTTCGACAGACTCAACGTCGAAAATTTGTGGAGCGCCCTGAGACGCAAAGGAGTCCCGGATAAAATCGTCAGCCTCATCGAAGCGCAGTACGAGGTTCCTGCATAGCGGAGCTTTGTCTGACCCCAAACGGGTAGTCGCCGGTGTGAGGCAAGGATGTATATTATCACCGCTGCTGTTCCTCACCGTAATTGACGAGATCATGGGAGATGCTATTGACCGTGTACCGCTTTGGCAGCTCATCACTATGGAGCACCTCAACGACTTCGATTTTGTTGTTGACGTTGCTTTGTTAGCGCAACGGCGGTCTGATATGCAGAGCAAGCTCAACGACCTCACCGAAAGCTCCTCTGCGGCGGGTCTCACCATCAACTTCAACAAGACGAAACCGTTCGATGTAAACACGGACAATTCTTCCAATTTTACGGTAGCGTGCCCTCAATCGCGTGGAGAAAGTTGATAGCTTCCAATATCTTGGCAGCCAGATAGCATCAGACGGCGGAACCTTCGTACCTATACGGGACAGCTTGTACTCGGCGGCTTGAAATTTGACCATGAGGTCGCCGAGAGTTTTATTTTTCACCACCACCGGTGGTAGCTTCACTTTTGCCGTAGGAGCAGAAGCGTTTAAATTTTCGACGGAGCCGCCGAAATCACCGACGTTGCTGGTGTTCATTGCAGTGCCACCACCACGGGGGGAGGGGGGGGCACGCTTCGAGGGGTACAGCCACTGGAACCATCGAATTGGTTCTGCTTCTGGGCAACGGTATCGGTCCTGCCGTCGAGTAGCGAAAAAGGGTTGCTGCTGTCAGCTGGCCGATTACCGCCAGGTTTGAGCAGACCAACACGCGGAAACGTGAGAATTCACGAAAGTATTAATGAAAAACAGGTCCAAGCTTGTCGTTTGTTCAAAATAGATGACCTGATGCTTAATTTTTGAAGGTGTGTTCTTTTTATTTCGTTCACTGTTGCTGAAGTTTGTACGTTTATCAAAATAAAAAGTTGGTATTTGTCGGTACACTAGAAAAACTTATCACATTGCTTATTATGTATTTCTCACAGCTACATGTTATCTGCACACAATTTTGTTAGTTTTCGGTATGTTACAATTGTATTTTTTACCATTTAATCTGAAATTGTTACCAATTCAGGCGCTGGAATGTGCTTACAAGCATATGACCCACATAATGCGAATGCATGACAAACACATTTTAACACAAACAGATTTGCACACTCTTTTTTTAGCAAATCAGCAACGGAGTGGGACTGGGATTCTCATCATGACATTGGCTCCTTCAGCACCGAAACCAACATTTTTTTTTTCGTAGGGAACTCCGTCTTCTCTAAACTATGCAGTGATTGCCCCATGGCCAAGGTTGATTCTCTTCGAGATTTGTGAATCCGGACAAATATTTTTCATTAACTTGGTGATTTCTTCTATCTCTGTTGAAGATCGGCTGTGTTGTGCGCCCCAAGCGCATATCTGCATTTCAGTTTCCTTAATTTTCTTTGATTTGGACAAAAAAGGATCTACCTTATCTGCAACATTCAGGTGCCGCTCTGTGGCCAAGTGGCCACTCCTATTTCCATGCTTCTTCAAATCAGGCAGTCCGCCAACGCAGCTGATGTGTTTGCCGCATAATTTGCATTACGCTAAGTATTTTCTTTTGGTACTTGGTGCTACCCAATTTAGTTGAGATTGCCAAGATACGCTAAATTATTGAACTGATTTTTTCTGGTTTTTTTTTTTAATTGAACAGAAACGATGGATCTGAGATTTAAATGAAATGTTCACATGTAATATTTATGATTTTCATTTCTAAAATATTTAAATTGAACACAAAAACACGTTTTTTAAATCAATTTCGGTGAAAAGTGCCAATAACAATTAAGAAAAACAACTTCATATAATATCCATAAACCAAAATTTTACTCAGATACTGAGATATGTATAAGGAGGAAGTGCAAAGTGAAGTGAAGAGAAGTGAAAATAAAATCGAACCTTGCTTCTTAAGAGTTCAGCTCTAAGATAGACTTTCATTATCAAAGCATTTATAGCAGAAACATTATCTGAAATAGAGACTTCACCGCTATAGGATAAATACATTTCAGTATATAAATGCAAACGTGTTTTATCTTGATCAAATGCAAAACTCTTGCTTAACAGCGCTTTGCGTAATAAAAAAATCACAGGTATGTTTATAGAATATATGATTACTTACCGGGCTCTAAAGGTTCTAACTCAATGTCAGAATTCAAATTGTTGTCATTAGCTGAATATCTCTTCTCGTCGTATGAGGCTGAGTTAAATTTTATTTGAGATTGCGAAATTGGTCGATCAGCAGATTCGGACTGTTATTTTTTTTTCTTTTCTGTAGAGCCAAAACACAACTGCATCCATTCATAAGGATTATTGTTGCATGACCCATATTTGATTTGGTGCAAGTCAAATATCCTGTCACAATTAAGGTGTGATGGACATTGATTGACATAACCCGTGATCCCAGTTAGGCTCGACTTGTTTTATAAAGTCTAATACCCTACCAGGATCGTTTTGCCAAATTTCGGAGGGCTCTAGTAACCCTTTTCCAAATATTGACATCCTTTGATTGAATAATGCTCCACAATTTCAGAGTATATGTTCTGCAGTTTCAGTTTCAAATTGGCAAAACCAACATTCTGTAGAATGAATTCTTCCAATTTTGTTTAGGTGATATCTACTCGGGCAGTGAGCAGTAAACAGACCAGTAATTACCCGAAGGCCTTTTTTACTAAGATTTTGTAAAATCCGGGCTTTTACAGCACTTGGTCTTTTAAATCTCTTGGCTTGTCTGCATGTATCCGTGGCGTTCCAGTTTGATTCTACCATGGACATTTCCCAATTTTTTATTTCAGTCGTCAGAGCACACTCTGGGACTCCACAAAATGGTTCCGGACCCATTGAATTTGATGCTGAACCTTCTCTTGCTAGGCTGTCAGCTTTTTCATTTCCTTCAATACCACAATGGCCGGGCACCCAGTATAAATCAACTTCGTTCCTACTGGCCAATTATCTTAAAGATAAAATGCATTCCCACACTAGCTTAGATTTACATGTGAAAGCTTTAAGCGCATTGAGAGCTGCTTGACTATCGGAAAAAATGCAGATCTTTGCAAATCTGTATTTCCTCGTTAAACAAATATTCACACATTCAAAAATGGCATAAATTTCTGCTTGAAATACCGTTGGACTATGTCCCATTGGTATAGCTTTCCTGATTCCAGGGCCATAAACCCCGGCTCCAGTATTTTCTCCCATTTTTGACCCATCAGTGTAAAACACAATGGAGCCTGGACGCAAACTAGGTCCACCAGACTCCCATACATAGCGGCTAGATTTAACCACTTTAAAGGGAACGTCGTAGTTTGTCTTCGTTGTCATCCAGTCTTCTATTGTTTTAACATCTGAGTTTAACTTGAAAATCTTAAGGATCTTTAAATGTCCTACCAGATCACCATCTAAAATCTTATTGTATCTTTTGAATTGCAGGGCACTTTTAGCTGGCTGCTGCTTTACAAATTGATGTAAAGGTAACATGTTAAGAAGGGCATCCAAAGCAACAGATGGTGTACTTTTCATTGCTCCAATTATTGATACACAGGCAAGTCTATGTAGTTTGCTTAGCTTCACTTGGGTGGTTACCTCATTAAGTTTAGGCCACCATATAAGCGAAGCATATGTGATTTTCGGACGAACTATTGCAGAATAAATCCAATAGACAGTTTTTGGTCGAAGTCCCCAGGCTTAACCCACTGCTTTACTACAAACCCATAGGGCGTTTGTACCCTTAGTAATAACCTTGTCAATATGAGAGTTCCAATTCAGTTTTTTATCCAAAGTAACACCAAGGTATTTAACTTCTTCCGCAAACTGAACTTGAACTCCATTGAGAGTAGGCTGTTTTGAATTTAGCTTTCTCCTTTTGGTAAAAGTTTTAGAAGCAACAGTAACAGTAAGTTTTAGAAGTAACGGTAACAGTTTTAGAAGCAATTCGGACTGTTAACCTGATTCGTCTTGAATACTAAGTATTCCTAACTAGTGACGATGATGATGTGAGAGTGATGGTGAGAGCAATTATTATTTTTCCACTATAATTCCACTAAACAATCATATTTACCTTCAGATAGTTTGTGTAGCTCCAATTTCGAAGGTTGGGGTTCTTCAGGTTCGAATGGCGTATCAGGAAGCTCGAGTTGTCCAGTAGACCGTTCATCCAGTCGTTTCAAATAAGAAGAAATGCTTTTTACATTGACGCAAGTCTTCCTTTTCAGCAGTTATTATCACTTCCTCTGTTAATTGATTATTACTTCCTGTTAATCAGTTAAATACACCCTTCACTGTTTGCGGATTTTCAGTTTTTCACTCGAATGAAACTTTCATTCGCAGTGCTTTTTTACACAACATTCACGAATTCACGATTACGAAGAGATTCTCTCGGTCGCTCACACTTACTAAACATTCTTTTTTTTTAACTACGAAACAATCGTAAGGAATCGTTTTATGGTGTGCGAAAAAAAGCAAAACATTTTCATCGTAATAGTAAAGAATAATCTGCCTTGTTCTACTCGGCCAGGATGACAGTTTTTTATCGAATTATTTGACGTTTGACTCACGCAACTAAGGAGTGTATCGAAAATAAGCTATCCACAAACTTTCTTTCAAATTATGTTGAAAACCGATATTTTATTCATACAAAAAATTGATCCTTTATTGTACGAGGTAAAACTTGAACATCATGAAGATTGGATGAAATTTAAGTTATTCCTTCACGAATTTTCGAACTTTGGATTTTTTTTGAGCTCCTGCATGTTCCCAGCTGCCATACCAGTCTTCTTGAAGACCCTCTTCACGATTGCCCAGTAACGTTCGATGGGTCGCAGCTGAGGGCAATTTGGTGGATTGATATTTTTCTCAACGAAATCTATACCCTTTTCCGCAAGCCAATTGAGAGTGGTTTTGGCATGACGCCAAATCCGGCCAAAACAGTGGAGGTGTACTATGCTTCTTATATTAAGGCAACAATCTCTTCTGGAGACACTCAGATCGATAGATTTCCGCATTTATAGTTCCGGTAGTGTAAAAAATGGTTGACTTCAAACCACAGGAACATATTGCTTGCCATACCAGTAACTTTCGACCGCATTTCTCCACTTGAATCGACCTGTCTGCATCGCTCACATCCTCCCCAACGACGGCAGTGAAGTATTGTGGACCTGGAAGGGTTTTGAGTCCTCGCTTTACATAGGTCTCATCGTCCATCAAAACGCATGCATCCGGACGCTGCAAAAGACGCGAATACAATTTCAGGCCATTGTTGCTGCTCGCTTCTTCTGTTCTGCACTTTGTTTCGAGATTTTCTGCTTCTTGTAGGTCTTCAGGTGGTTTCGCCTCTTGATACGCTGGATCATTCCGACACTCGTTCCTGCTTTTTTGGCCAAATCACGTATTGACATTGATTTGTTCTTCATGGTTAGAGATACCACTTTCTGCTCCAGTTTTGAGTTGGAAGAACCGGGTTTTCTGCCTCTTCCTGATAGCTCATCCAAAGAATAGTGTTCCCCAAACTTATTAATGATGAATTCCAAACCGCTTCGCCAATTTTCGCATAGTAATACCCTTCTCACTTAGCCATGTGTCCAGAACCTTAATTTTTACTTCCTTTTCAATACGCGACATTTTGAAAACGCAGAATTTGAACCGCATAAACAAGTAAACAAAAGCAAACTGACAGTCAAACGCACAGCATGCAGTGTTCAGAGCATAAAAACCATCACAAATAAATGCGTACAACGCAAATGTATGTGGATAGCTTATATTCGATACACTCCTTATTGTACCATTTAGATTAAAGAAGCGCGACCGAAAAGGAATGTGAAAACATCATATACCAGAGAGAAAAAGATGATATTGTCAAATGACTCAATGGGATTTACCTTCAGGAGTAAAGAGTTGAGTAAAGGTAACGCCGTCAACGGCAATGGTAAAATGCAGGTACGGATTGAGTGCATAAAACATTTTCGCCTGGCAGAGGCGTACCAGGTGCATGCACTCGAAACATGTTTAGCTTATTCTGTGATAAAATTTAGAATCTGTTTTAAATCTGTATGTAAATACCAATGTCTGCATAGTGTTTGTAGTCTGTATGAGGTCTCTATGGTACTTCAAAAGTCTGTACAATTACAAACATGCCTGTATATCTATATAAACTCACATTTGAAATCTGTGATAGGAAAGTACTGTGCATTTAGTAAATTCAGCCTGCAAAACGGAAGTATAAGACATCACCTTCTATTGGCCCTATTTTCAATAATTTACAATTAATTAAAGATAATATTTGAAAATTAAATTGATACGTGGAAAAATTTTCAATCGATTGATGTGGACACCTTTAAAATCTATCGAGGATTGATTGAGTTATTAGTGTTTCATTTTTAACGATGTTTCGTGCCGGTCGCAATTTTAAGATTTTCATTTGACACTCTACCCTTGCCGTAATACGCAGTCTACGTCAAACTCTGCGTCAATCCACACTGTAACCGGCCAGTACCCATTAATGGGTAAAAATGTACCCATTTTTTGATATTATATGAAGCTGTCAAAAAATGGGTAGTATTAAAATCAAAATAAGGCATACTAAATACCCATTTTTTATTTTCAATGAGAGACCAAAAGATGGGTATTTTTCTACCCATTAATGGAAAAAATATCTTAGCATTTTCCTGACTCACTTTGTATAGTTAAAAGTGCGCTATTCGACAAATAAAAAAAAATCTTCGCGGAATCCAGTCCACGAAAACGCGAAGAATATGGAAGAACTGAAGGCTATATTGGATAGCGAAAGCTTCAAAAAAGGGAACGTTAATGATTGATTATTATAATTATAATAAATGCTACAATTTCATCAGTAGAATCGTACGTCCAAGTAAGTGTCGTTTCCCGAGCGTAAAATCCAAGCTTTCATCAAGATTTCATCATTATTTAAATCTTATCAGATATATTCCACGGAAGTTTTCAGGAAGTGTTTGGCCGATGTAGGAATCTCTCTAGATGATAACGATGTGATGACCGCTTCAATGGACCACTTTAACGTCACCGGAATATTGGCCGATGTGAAAACCCCCGAACGAAACTTGACCTACCTGAGAGGTAAAAGGCCTGTGGCTAAAAAGTTGTCGTTTCGAATAAATAGACAAATGCAAATACAAATACAGTCATTGCGATGTACTATGTTTATTCTAATGCTAATTATTCAATATCACAAGTAAAAACAAATCACGAAAAATGGGTATTTCATACCCATTTATCAAATAACTGACGAACAGGTTCTTTACCCATTAATGGGTAAAATTGTTTTACCCATTAAAGGAGTTCACCCACTTAAGTTTGAAATGGGTGATATTTTACCCATTAATGGTACTGGCCGGTTTCAGTGTAGATAAAACTGTGTATGTGGCAACCCTGCTCATCATACACTGATAAAATAGTAATGATAATATCTATGAGAATGAAAAACACAACATGAATTTTTGCAATGCGATCAACAAATTATAGCTATTTGTTACCACATATACTTCCTCTGAGTACACATAACCACTATGTGTGGCCACACATACTTTTCATTTGTCACATAAACTTCATTTGTGTTTTTCGGGGAGTTCTTTTTATTTGAACACATCAGTACTGTGTGGAATTTTCCATAGATTTTTGCCAATAAATATGTGTGGATTTCCTGTGTAGTTACACCGTCACGAAAAAAAACAATGCGAGAAAATGAAATTTTCTAAGCTTGAAAGAGTCTACTCTGTGAGCATTAGGTAGTATTAGGCAACTTTCATACAGAAGAAGGCGCATTGAAACGTGAGTCAAACGTTTCAGCTGGGACGGCATCATAAATAATTCTATTTATTAAATTGACACCGACACAAGTCACGCAACCATTGAATCATTGTTTTTTTACCGCCTGTTCGACTCCTCGAGTCAAATGTCAAACGATTTTATTACATTACGAAATCTTCGAACACCTCGTAAACAGTTTCATTAATACGAGTGCCACTGGTTTCAAAGATCCATCTAACAACATTGACATTCATTTGCCTCAATTGCCCGCTCTTTGATAGGCATGGGAACGTGGACTGGAGGGGCACCTTCGAATTTATTTCATTCTATAGCCTATCCATGGTAAGATTAGACGGAGACTAATTCCGGACCAATCGGGATAATCATGCAAAACTGTCCCCAGCTGTAAATTATTGAAACAATAGCGGCAATTTCAATGCCCCGAACGAACACTGGGGAGGCTTGAATCTATGATCGATCTGATTTCAATTACCAGGTGCAGAGCAGAGCAAACCAAACTAATCCCACCCCGCATAAATTTTAATGGATTTTTGGAAACTTTGCTCGCTCCATGTGCTACCACCAATCACAAATCCCTTTAAAATACCCGATGCAATCGAACTTGATCCGATTATGTTCGGAAATTCATTTGCCCGCCATCGCCATCATCGTCCTCTCGCATCCGGAAATGTGTAATCGATCCGGGCTAATCGATATCGGCAGGGTGGTTTCAAATTACCATCGCGATGGGGAGGGAAAAAGTTTCTACTCCATGTGATCTCCCGAAAGCATTACTTCACCGGGAATCGGGCTCACTCAGTGGGTGTAATTTCGCATACCATAAAACATAAATTGGCACTTCGGGCGGAGCGGATATTTCAAAGGCCGATATGTGCACTGGCAGTAATTCAATATATACTGCCGCAAAAGTGCGATAATATGATTGTAAATTTTAATAGGTGCCAGCTCAAATTTACATAATGATATTATTTTTTTGCAATTCTGCAGAATTCCAGTGGCACAAATGAGATACAATGAAACGAATCTCATTTTTACGAATCGAATTGGACAGGTTGAAATTGTTGCCATGGGAATTCGCGCCTGCATCGGCTATCTACATGAATGAGTTTCGGAAATTGTGTTATGCATCTTATTAGTGATTATCGACCAGTCACCCAAATTAATGCGGAATCAATTCCCCCGATGAGTTTACAGCGTTGCAACGAACGACGAAATATTGCTGAGCTCACTGTCAAAAAACAAGCAACCGAAATCCCCTTGTGGCATACGTCGTCGACAAACAACAGCCCTCCCGACATTGCAATACAAACATTCAAACAAATTGTTGCCAAGCCAACCGGAGCCGAATAGTGATACTCTTCCGGGCGCATATCGCAGTCAGTGACTGCCGCCGTCGCATCGCAATAAACAGATTCTGACAACAAATCAAATTATTTTAATTTAAATACAAATGAGCTCCTCGTTCGCTCGGTTCTCGGTTGCCCCCCTTCTCATTTAATGCGGGGAAAATTCGGCCACCCACATTCGCAAAACCCGACAGGACAAGGACGCCAACAATGGAAAATCTATCCAATCAATTGAAGCATCGGCCAAAACACCACTTCGGACTGACTCCGCGCTTATTTGCACACGAGGGCCGGAGTTGGCCCGGAGCAAAGCCGGGCGAAATAAGCGTAAAAATTGGCCGCACGTTTGTCGGTCCATACAAGCTGTAATAGGCGCAAAAAAGCACAATTTGATCGTCAATAGCCGATCTGGTGGAAAAATAACAGCTTATTTATTTATTCAATTCGATGGGTTCGCTCTTTTTTTTGTATTTTCGACCGTCCAACTCTCACCCTTCCGGTTCGCACTGGGACTGGCCGAAAGCCGAGATTGCGCGAAGTGGGTGTAAATTGGCGGCGGCGGCGGCGATGGTGGGAGGATTGATTTTCAATCGTGCCACACTTTTGAGCTGAGGGTGTTCTGAAGTTGAGCGGAAAAGGCCAAGGGCTGAGTTGGAAATAAAGTCGGACATTGGAACTCAATTAGGCGATATTAAAAATGGGGTAAGTGCTTTTTTGTGCTATTGTTTGGGAGATATTTCCGTATACACGGGGAAATGTACCAACCTCAGTGCTGTGCCTTTCGAAATGAACGCTAGGCTGATGAAACCATGTAAAATGTAGGTAATTTGAATCGGAACAATGTGAGAATTAGAAATTATACAATCGAAAAGAGCCAGAGTTAATTAATCGAGGTTCATAGAAAAGTGTACTCAGAAAGAGGAGACAGGAAAGTTGATAATCATGCAAAATAGAGAGTCAAATTTTTGAATAAATTTAAACTACAGTCACAACCATTCAAGTTTGAATAGCAGCGTGTGTAAAATTCCGCAACCGTCAATTTAAAAGGAATCGCCATATGACAATAATCAACTAGCAAAGAGCAAATCCGTCAATTTTGTTGGTGCTATGTGGCATCTAATTGCACGTCAAAACGTTTGTGGCGTTAGTGAAGAAGCGGTTTGAAAATGTACACAAAGTTTTCGATTAATTTTGTTCTTGTTAAAACGTCTGCCTGTGCTACTGTCAAGATTCCTTTTTGACGTTTTGGGTGCGAATATGTGCGAGCAAGGTGACGACCGAACATGAATTGTCAACGATACGGAGAAGAATGATGGGCATATAGTCACAGTTACTGACCCTTTCTGAGCAAACGTCGCTCAAGCAAAAATATTGTTTATATCAGCGTGAATGCAGAAGATTAGAGTAAAATGATTTTGTTTTATTATAACTAGTTATGCTTATTGATTAAACTATTACAGACTTAAAGTTAGATTATCCTTTTATTAAGCTATAAATTACCTCAAAATTACTTAGTTCGAGATCAAATATAAGTTAAATTCGAATATAAACTATGCAGTTTATTAAGCAAATAAATCACGGCTTTGAGTTGATTTCCCCGGGAACATTGGTGGAAAATTTTTCGAATTCGCAACAATCTCAAAGATATGCGGTATGATTATGCAGGAAAGCATGCAGACAGGTAAGCAGGGATCGTTTATTTGCCAAACCTGATCCAAAGCTCGTGCGACTCAGGATGCACTTATCACCAGACGTTCTCAACCGGATCATGGTGACGGTGCACATTCGCAATTGCATGCTCTGGACTCGGTCGACGATTTTGAACCTTCCATCATAGACATCGACCCTGGTGATGACCTTGATTGTGCGGAATGTAGGAGGCCCAATAACGCTGCATTGTACATGGTACAAACAGCAGTACATACTCGAGCAAGCAAAGCGAGACGAAGAGATGCTGCAATTCCTGGCGAAGGAGCAACTTCTGGTTAAGCAGCTAGAGTTACTACGCGTGAAGTTTGCGCATGAATCGGTAGCGGAACAGCACGAAAACTTGCCAGAGACGAATCATCACAGCTTATCCGTGAGTAAAACCTCCAAGTCGAGTAAAGACAATGAAGAAGGTTGTTGGAATTAAATGAAAAATACTAATTTTTCTTCTCATTTCTAGTTAACTCACATACGGCAAGTGGACTCCAGAATGCGCAAAGCTATAAAGGGAGTTCGAATCAAAATTTGGCCAATCAGTAATATGTATGAGTCGATAAAAGTTTTTATTAAAAAGTCGAATTCTTTTTCTTTTTCAAGTTCAGTTAATACAGAACACAGTCTTTCGTTTAACGTCCGCCATTAGATGTTGTACTGTTTCCTTGTGCACTTTATACGCCACAGAACGCCAGTTTGCCTTGAAACGTTTTTCGCTCACAACAGCATTTTGGAGTCTTCTTAAGGTTCCGCTGACGATGGCGCAATATATTTCGATTGGGTGGAGCTCTGGCGTGTTTGGAAAGTTCTTGTCTTTGGGCACCACTTGAACGTTGTTGCATACCACTCCATGGCCTGTTTCCATAATGGCAAGATGCCAAATCTGACCAAAATAGAACGGAGCAATTGTGTCGCTTCAGGAAAGGTAGTAAATGTTTTTGTAGGCACTCGCTCAGATAAATTTCCTGGTTGACGGTTTCGGTCGCAATGTAAACGTTGCTCTTCAAGCCACAGGTGCAGCTGGCCTGCCACACTAGATATTTGTTTGCGAACTTTGACAGTTTAATGTGCTTGAAAATATCTGCCACCTTTCCCCTTTCGGTTGTCGTATAAAATTCCTGTCCGTGAAGCTGTTTAAAGTCTGCCTTGACGTAAGTTTCATCGTTTCACGCAATCAAACTTCGTCAGCACCGTCGTGTACAACTTTTACGATCATGCTTTGGCCGACGTGTTTTGTTTATCGTCGCGACTTAGAGTTACCACTTTCTTGTAAGTCGACAGTCCAGCTCGTTTTTAGCTCTATCCACGGTTGAAGGTGCCACTCCCAGCTTCTTTGCGACATCTCGGACTCTCTTTTCGGCAACTATTTTTGTCGACGCTGTGGCTTCCGGCTTTCGATTTTTCCCCGATCCAGCCTTCCTGGCTGTCGACAAACGTTCACCAAACACTTTTAATGCGTTGGTAACAGTTGATTTGGCCACATACCACAGTTGAAATCTCAGTAAATTGTCACAATTTTAATCGGATGGAAAGTGCGGCTAAGATTAACCAGATCCAAAACAAGGTGTTAAGTTATTCGTAAGCCGTAATGAAATGATACTAATTGGGATGAGACTGTAAGAAGTGAAGAGGTCTTTGGTAATAATTGTAATGTTTATAGAGATGATCGCAATTATCAATGGTCAGAAAAATAGTCAGGAGGTGGTTGTTGATGTTGTTGTTTTCTATTAATGACATTTTAAACCCATTGGATACATTCATGTCAGTCAGGAGCGGATGCTTTAATTGCCGTTTTGACCAATTTAAATTTTGAAATTATTATGACAACAAAGTTCAAGGAGTTTGAACATGTATAGGCAAAAATGAATGTGGGATAAGAAACGCACATATTTGTTTCGGTGTATATGAGTAGTTCTTTAGTGATACCGAAAAAATTATGTGTAGTTTGTCCCCTGAAGTAAGAGAACATTTATATGGTGACCTCAATCAACGCAATGTCGACTTAATTTCCGACAATGATAATGAGAGTATGATAGTTCCGATAATTGGGGAAAACGATACTCTTCATTTCATATTCGACAAAGTTGCAAACCTAGGACTTCATCAGATAAACCATATAAAAGATCAACAAATTTGTTATTTAGATTTTCTATTTACTAAAGGTTTACGTAGACTTCTGTGTGAGTGAATCATTAAACCCAATATGTAGAAATGAAGCACTTTATACAGCAATTGAATATTCCCTACTTGTGTATGAAGGTGAAATGCCTGTCGACTGCGAATTTGAGGAATTCTTTGACTATAAATCTGCAAATTATGAAAATAAAAGAAAATAAATAAACTTAATTGATTGGCAAACAGACTTAAGGAAAGGAGTTAAGGTCGAAAGTCCAACTAAAGATTTCTACAATAAGTTTACTAAAATAATAGAAAAAGAAGTAAAAACCAGTTTAACGACGTAGACGTAAAGTGTTTTAAAAAAATCCAGTATGGTTCAACAGGCAAGTAAGAAACTTAAAAAATCGTTAGCAAAAAGCACAGAAAATAAAAATAAAAAACTATTTGAATATTTGTGATCAACTAAATTCGACAATACATATCACTTTTAAGGGGTATTATTTAAAAACCGAACGTGAAATTTAATCTTGCCCAGACAACTTTTTAATTATTCAATACCAAACTGAAGCTGAACAATTTTTCGTCCAGAATGTAATTTATTTGCTAAGTTTCCTCAAGAAACATATACAAGCTTCTCAAAAGCAGATCGAGGTCAAGAATTTTTTCAGCAAGACCTTTGCAATGATCGCACAACTACCACAAATTTACTTGAATTTATTGACGTACATATATTTAGCAAAGCGTTTCATTGAGTCGACATATCCGTTCTATTTTTTAAATTGCAAAAACTAAGTTATAGAGCAAAAACACCTAAGATGGCTTAAATCATACCTGACCAATTGCGAACAATTAAAAAAACTTTAAGGAAAGCATTCAACCCCTTATCATGCCACTTCTGGAGTCCCACAATGTTCTCACTTAGGATCACTGTTATTCATCCTGTTTGTTAACGACTTATCCTTTATTCTTAGAGCCTAGTATGTAGCTGATAAGTAAAGACCTGAAGAAATTTTGGCTATTTCTACCGAAGTAATTATGCCAACTGCTCCAGGATGAGTGAAATGACAGTTTTCCTTGCGGAATAATTGAACGGAATATTATTTCGCAAGGGAAAGTGACTGCCCCATTCAGATTACATGGGCAGACGTTACAAACGTTACGCCTTCCTTTTCAGTTGCATACAAGGTAATTAATTATCCTATCCTAATGCACAATATATCTGACCTGCGTGCTAGCCTAAATGAACTAAAATTTATAATTTATGTGACGACATCAAACTTTATTTGGAAATAAAAAATGCTGAAGACATCAACACATTCAAAACTGAGGTACTGTTATTCCATACTTGGTGTAACAAAAAGCCTGCTGCAACTAAATGTTAAAAAATGCAACTCGATCTCCTTCAGTAGAAAGCGGAACATTTCCAATTTTGTAATTAGTTTAGGCAATCAAAATGTAGAAGGATTTGATAAAATAAGGGATCTAGGTGTTATTTCAGACTCGAAACTTACATTCTTTGAGCATTGCAACACAATTATAAACAGAAGTATTAATATGTTATGCTTTATAAAACGTTTCGGCTATAATTTTAATGACTCCGTACACGATAAAAATATTGAGCATTGCTTATGTCAGGTCTTTACTAGAATATTGCATTTCAATCTGATCACACTTTTTAAATCACACATGAAAAAAGAATAGAGTGAGTACAAAATCAACTTATATTCGCTCCACAAATAACGTTGGACTGAGTTTCCTTTAACGTATAAAAAAATATTTTAGTAACTTAGCCTTCTCTTGTAAACTCGTAAATATAGAACAAATGTCTCGAACATTCATATTGCTTTTTATGTGGTGAAATTAGGGCGGTATTAGTGGCGAAAAATACTGGAACTTTCGGTATTTAAAATTTTGTTGTCAGTATAAAAAATCTTTAAAAGTTTTCCACCTATATATGTCAGTTTAAGACTCACTGTGCAACAAACACTTACAACAATTGAATACGCGCATGAATGAACCTTTGCACAATTAAATATCATTGACGACGTTCACGCTACAGCAAAAATCGAACATCATCGTGATTAATCGTACGTGTTGCTTCACTCTCTCAGCCATCTGTCAAATTGCCAATGACTTGTTTTTTTGTCATTGAACAATGTTTACATCGTCGAAATTTTTTGTTTAAGTTACTGCATCTGCAATTCACGGAGAAAAAAATAACATTTGAAGAAAAAATTAAACCCGGTCTGTCCGCTGCTTCTGTGTGGTTTTACTCAATGTGTTTGGGTTGTTGATAATGCCTAGCAACTTCAGGAATGACAATATTGCTGACTGTAGCAGAACAGTTAGCCTTGCTCCTGCTATGCTAACAGAAAAAAACTTTTATTTGTCGAGTACTTTTTTTAAATTCACTAGGAGTGAACATTCAAGTTTGATTTAGAAAAAGTTTCTTACAACGGTCTGCAATAGAAAAAGATAATACGTCATTTTGATAATTAGAGTATGATAAATGGCATGTTGCTTCCGTCAAAAATGATACATTATTCTGCGTATGACAATGTTGATACGTCGGAATGTTACGTCGAATTGTCATATTTCGCACAGAAACGTCGAACTTATCAAAATGATGTATTATTTTTTTATGCAACAAAACGTTGTAAAAATATCTTTGCTTGAAAAAATAAATTTTTACTCACAAAAGTCTTAATTTTTAACCTTGTGGTATCAATACTTTCACAAACGCTTGGTTAAGGGGCATTCAAATGATATAACAATGATTTGCAAGTTACTTTTCAACACAAACGGGGTATTAACATTTTTCCCGAAAAGTGCAATAGGGATTTTACACCGTTTTGTAAAAAGTTAGTTAAAACTTTCAAGAATAATTCATCAGAAAGTTCAACAAATATGGCCATATATACATGATTTTTCAATAACATGGTATGAACAACGCGTTTGTTTACATTTTGTGGCATACGTCCTTTTGAAAAAGTACTCGAGATTTAATCATTCAATTAGCAACCTTCAAGCAATATAAACATAGATTCAATAAGTCTTCAGT
>JASCZW010008472.1:0-50560 GCA_034211315.2 Aedes japonicus
TCGCGAGCTAGTTGAACAAGTGAATCGATCTCACTTTTAGGGGGATTGATCACAAAGGTCATGCCATCAAAATACGAAGTTTGTCATATCCATTAACTTTGCCAACGCCGTCTTCGCTCCAGTTCCCCGATTTGAGAGCGTTAAAATCGACTTTTTGTCCATTGTGCACTGTTTAGATTTTTAAACGGTATTTGATGAAACGGAATCCTAAATATATACGTGATAAACAATCTCACAATCACCACGATCTCCAAGCCTCCAAAGTGAAGTGTTTGTCAAACAAATCGTGCGATTTCCGAAAGAAAGCCTATAGATTTGGCGTGGACCCTCGCCAGTTGGTTATGCATAGGCTATTTAGCTGTCGAGGTTAGCTTCAATTTATCATACTTTGGTACCAGATTTATCACGTCCACTAATCCAGACAGATGATGCGCCAAAACTTCATTGGTTGCTTGCCTGCAGCGGTCGAAACGCTTGACTTAATAGCTTCTTAATTATTTTCCTCTCCATATAATCTGTAATAATAATACTCATGCCGAAAAGTCTCGCTGGCGTTGGTGAACAGAACATTCTCTCCCTCAGGCATGCACACGCATGGGCGGAAAAACGGCGGCCATCGGTCATTCGGATGGTTTACAACGAAGCGAGGGTATAGATATTGGGTGTGATATGAACCGCTCGCTCACCAGTCCCGACGGAAGTCTGTTTTCACGGCTCATAATTCATATTTTTGCTGCATAATGGTGGGGTTATGATATACGGCCTCGCGGAAGCTTTTGTGCGGAAACCTGCTACGAAGAGATTTGTATGTTGTAAGCACAGACGCAATTCCGGCGAATAGCTGGGATGGCAATGGCGGCGTTTATCTTATGAAATCATTTTGCATTGTCATCCCGCTTTTGCCTACCCACTGTGTTTGCCATGTGTCGTGGGTGGTTCGGAAAAATTCAAATTTGAACAGGTTTTATGCGGCTATTATAAGGAAATATTGCCAGATTAATACTGAACAATTTTTGTTTCTCAAATAATTGAAATAGCAAATTTAAAAGAACAATAAATAAGATTGTCTATTTGTTTTTCCTTATTCTCTGTCAGATCTCACGTGATCACAAAAATGCTATTATAGTGACGGAATAACTTGTTCCCACTAGCAGTCGGTGGCCATCCACGCACACCGGGATCGTTTGCTCGTTCTAGATCGATAAACTTCGAAGAACAAGAACGTCTCACTTTTAATCGTATTCTACGACCCGGCTAGCGACAAAATTGTTAAATTATGACCCTTAACTAAATAATTAATATTTCAATGAGTTCTTAAGCTTCCAGAAAACCCACGAACAGAGCGATCACACATCGTCTTCAAAGAAGACAAAATTGTCCACGGCCACGGCCAGATCGCTTTGTAGGCCTCTCGCCGAGACTGTGTGACGAGATTTCTTCAGTGTTTCGCCTGGACGTGCTCCCCCGTTGTTTTATTTGTCTCTTCCCGCTCGGAGCCCACTCACCGGGGATCCACCGCGGCCCGTCTGAACCGATCTGAACGATATTTTACTCACGGCTCCATCAACACCCGACAGATATGTGGTTACATTTAGCGCAGGATTACACCAAGTCGCTTACGATTGCGTTGTCATTCTTGATGTTGGCGTCGTCGAACGGGGCGGTAATTAACGACCTCTCACAACTTGACACAGCAGATCGTACAGCCGTACTTTGATGGCTAATTAAAAGACTAGCAAACCTACCTGCGCGGGGCAATGTCCAAAAAATATTGAGGTCATTTACTCGAACTCGAGCAATCAAACTCCCATTAAGTGACACAATGTTTTTTCTTTTTTCTCGCATGAACTATATTGAGAACAAGAGTTCCATGTTTCTCTTTCACCAGGGAGTCACACGACGCATTTGCATTTTTCTTGTCGCTCGATCCGCACCACCGTGTTACGTTCAAACAGCTGAAAAGCGATCGCCTGGACCGTTGGATTCCGAAGTCCGGATCATTGGAATCAGAGACCGAAGAGAACTAATGAAAACAAATTAAATTAGCATAAAAAATCGTTCGATATCATTTTTATCGCGGGTGGTTGGATTGTCGGGAGTTTGCGAGATGGTGGAGACGAAAATCACCGCAAGGGCAGGGGGCTTGTATTTATCTTCATTGCTTTCGATAAGTTTTGTTACGGTAGGAGCCCACAGGTTCACCGTAAATTGCATATTTCTATACGAGCAGAGTCGGTAATGATCGGTTGAGTGCGTGGAAAGATTTTCCGCTACAGTCGAGTGAAGACTTTTCGCTGACAAGTAAGGTCTGTATCCGCAATAATCCGGACACCTCAAAACATGAATAAAACATAAATCTCGCATTATATTTCGGAGTTGTTTATTTCAGATTCATGGGATGTGTTTTAACAATTCGTGGAAGACAAAACATAGTTATTCGGTATTTGCATAAAATTTTCGAACTTTGCGCTTAACTCCGTCTATTAGGGTTTGTACAGACTCTTCAGAAATCGTAGAAGCCGTCTTTGTCCAACTTTGCTGGAAGTGTTTGATGTCTTTGATTCCTTGCTTCTTTTCAGAAGCTTCCGCTTCATCAGAGCCCAATATCTCTCGATTGGTCGTAGTTCTGGGCAATTTGGCGGGTTTGAGGTTTTTGGAACAATGTTCACTTGATTTGCTTGATACCACTCCATCACAGTTTAAGCATAGTGGCATGATGCCAAATCGGGCCAGAACAAAGGTTTTTCTTTGTGACTTTTGATGAAGGGTAGCAATCGCTTCTGCAGACACTCTTTCTGATAGACCTCCTTGTTGATTGTGCCTGTAGTGACGAAAGCTTTACTCTTTTTGCCACACGTGCAAATTGCTTGCCACGCAAGGTATTTTTTGGGAAATTTCGATGCCTTCTTCGTTCTGAAATGCTCATCTGTAGCATTTTTGACCATAGCAGAATAAAAAGCCAGCCCTGGAAGCTGCTCGAAATCTTCCAGGGCATAAGTTCTTAACAACGCATAAAAACTTCGTCAAATATTCGCAGTACAAGCGTCGAGCCCGTGATTTTGCTGCCAAGTTCTGTTTGTCATTGCGATTTGGAACTGTTTTTACTTTATACAACTTAAGTCCCGAACGTTGTTTTGATTTTTGTACAAAACCAGGCGACATCCATATTTTACGATCCACCGCTCAAATGGAGAGATTTGGGTTTTTCGTTAATATCCTTTTCACCTCTCGGTCCATAACAGGATCAGCGCGTCCAATGTTTTTGTCACTTCTCGATTTTCACTCCACCGTCAAACGTTCCGAAATAATTTGAGCACATCGTGAACAGTAGATTTAGGCAAATCCAATGTTTTTGCAAGGTACTGTATCGACAAGTCAGGATATGCCGTACGCCCGTACAAAATTCGCTCGCGCACTTGTGTTTCATTCGTCGTCATCTTGAATACTAAGCATGAAATGTTAACATCAATCATAGTCTTTTTCATCATAGACACTCAGCTATACCACAGTGAAATTTTTCATTCCTACGTACAATATTTCAAAAGTTACAATGATTTGAAGGTATCCGGATTAATGTGGATACAGATTTTACTTATTCACGTTTTAGGGGAAGGTGGCTAAGACACAAGAGTGGCCGACACAAAAGTTCGAAGGTACACATCTAAGAAAACACAAAGATTTTACTTGCCAAACTTTAATCACTTGTATGCTGCACTGCAGCAAGAGGTCTTGAAGTCTGTATAGTCCAATGCACATTGGTCCGAAAGGGCGATTTTCAGGAATAAAATAAAAAGTGCACTTAGATGACGTGTAATCGATTTGGTGTCTTCAAAGAAGTTTTTGGTAAGATTAAGGCGCATCTGAAAAAGGGTCGTCCATAAACTGCGTTCATCGGGACGATTTATTTTTTAACTTTTTTGTGTGACGTTTTAGGCTTTTGAAACATTCTACAAAATTGTAGAACTCACAATTTCCATAAACTTTGCGCAAAAACACCAACTTGTTATCTTGTTTTTTATTGAGATATGAAGCATTTTATATGGGAACCCCTTAAAAATTGGTTTTTAGCTCTAACTTTTTCTTTGATTTTTCTCGGTCTACTATGTTCTAAAAAGTTTTTCCTTTTACTTAAACACACAACTTTTACGAAGACAGCAATACGCTATCTTTTAGAACTGAAATGATACAAGCGTTTTGTTGTTCAAAATATGCCATTTTCCAAGGGTTATATTTCAAAATGGCGCAAACATTTTGGAAATAAAATTACGTGACATTATGGTAAATATTTTACTTAACATTTAAATGTTTTAATATATGGGGGGTAATTGATAATTACTAGGTGGGCATGTATCAGAGAAGTGTGGTTTTCGGTAAAAATACAGTCTTCAATGAGCTTTTCAATTGTAATTTCTTACTTTGAGTTTTCCGCGGCGATCTATGGTGAAGAAAGTTTTTCTTTTCACAGAAACACACAAAGTTTTGGATGATGTCTGTACTCTAGCCTTTAAATTTGAAAAGATACAGGCATTTGTTTTTATCGAAACATACTGTTTTCAACAATAACAATGAAGGGAGGCGACATGCAACATACTATGTGTTGAGGAAATCAAGTATTCATGGAATCTCAGGAAGAGAAAATTATTCACTATCCTAACAATCGTTGCTGAGTACGGTAATAAAAAACAATAATTATCAATCGGAAAAGTGTTTGAAGAAAACTTCAAGCCGAAGAAATAAACAGCTACAAAAGAACGAAAACAATTTGCAAGCAAAACCATCTGAACAATTGGTCCTCTGACTAGGTGAGTTCCCTATCGGAAGCTGAAACTGAACACTATGATTGTGAATGATTTTTTATAGAAATGTCAATTACAATATCAATATCCAGAAATTGAACGCTTTCTGGATATTGGTTATTGTGATGGACATTTCTATAAAAAAAATCATTCGCAATCATAGTGTTCAGTTTCAGCTTCCGATAGGGAACTCACCAAGACAGAGGAACAATTGTTCGGATAGTTTGCTTGCAAATTGTTTTCGTTCTTTGTAGCTGCTTATTTCTTCGGCTTGAAGTTTTCTTTAAAAACTTTTCCGACTGATAATTATTGTTTTCATTACCGTACTCAGCAACGATGTTAGGATAGTGAATTATTTTCTCTTCCTGCGATTCCATGGCTTACTTGATTTCCTCAACACATAGTATGTTGCATGTCTCCTTCATTGTTATTGTTGAAAACAGTATGTTTCGATAAAACAAATGCCTGTATCTTTCAAATTTAAAGGCTAGAGTACAGACATCATCCAAAACTTTGTGTGTTTCTGTGAAAGAAAAACTTTCTTCACCATAGATCGCCACGGAAAACTCAAAGTAAGAAATTACAATTGAAAAGCTCATTGAAGACTGTATTTTTACCGAAACCACACTTCTTGATACATGCCCACCTAGTAATTATCAATTACCCCCATATATTAAAACATTTAAATGTTAAGTAAAATATTTACCATAATGTCACGTAATTTTATTTCCAAAATGTTTGCGCCATTTTGAGATATAACCCTTGGAAAATGGCATATTTTGAACAACAAAACGCTTGTATCATTTCAGTTCTAAAAGATAGCGTATTGCTGTCTTCGTAAAGTTGTGTGTTTAAGTAAAAGGAAAAACTTTTAGAACATAGTAGACCGAGAAAAATCAAAGAAAAAGTTAGAGCTAAAGACCAATTTTCAAGGGGTTCCCATATAAAATGCTTCATATCTCAATAAAAAAACAAGATAACAAGTTGGTGTTTTGCGCAAAGTTTATGGAAATTGTGAGTTCTACAATTTTGTAGAATGTTTTAAAAGCCTAAAACGTCACACAAAAAAGTTAAAAAAAATAAATCGTGCCCCGATGGACGCAGTTTATGGACGACCCCTTTTCAGATGCGCCTTAATCTTACCAAAAACTTCTTTGAAGACACCAAATCGATTACACGTCATCTAAGTGCACTTTTTATTTTATTCCTGAAAATCACCCTTTCGGACCAATGTGCAATGGTCACCAACTTGTAAATAAGCGGTTCGCGGACGATTTTCGCTAGTCAGAACAATGTGGAAACTCAATGTGTTTTTGAGAGTAAGAAAAAAATATATTCTCTTTTCCGTGTACAACTTTTCTCATTTTGCTTTTACAAAATCCTTATTTCTAGGTAAAAACATAATATATCAACATCTTATATATTTTTATGACTATTCACTATTCTAACCCCTACTTGTTTACTACTAGGAAAAACTTGTAGCTGAACACAGATTTCCTATTCCTATCGGTCTCTAATGAAATACAACAAAAGCACTTTTCTTCTTAAACTTCTAACAAAATAGTTCCCATGTCTGTTTTTTTGCGAAACATTTACAAAATGATTGTTCCAAATCTTCGAGGAAAACACAAAAAGGGTACGGGACGGGTTTTAAGCAGTTTATGAAGCACCTGAGATATTTGAAGAAGCTGTATGAAATCTATAAATAGAACTGCCTAGATATTACTACGTTCATCCCTTTGCTTACTTCTTCTCTATCGGAATTTACCCTCAAAAACGATCATAAGAATAAGAAAATTTCATAACAAAACATGTCGATTGCTATGATCACAAACTCGTCTACTAGCAGGTTATGAGACATGCGTGCACGACCAAACTTTAAGTTTGTTATTGATTTTTGGATTGGCAATGTGTATACACACTATATAGTTCTTATTTCATTTACTCTCACGGATATGTTAAACAAAGCGAATGTGACGAGAAAGGTGATGTTTCGTTTAAAAATGAGCAAATGTAGGAGATAGCAGGCTTCACGCTACAATACCGGTGCGCTATAGCCATGGTTAACAAAGAAGAGAGGAAACATTGGCTCTCTCAAAAGCCACAGTGATGTCATGGCTGCCGCTCGACAGCGAAGGATTATTTATCGTTGAGTACTATTGGACAGCTTCGAAACAGTTTTTTTTTCTTTGCATATGACAGCGCCAGATGATGGAAAATATAATCATAAGCATAGATCCACCTTAAATCATTGGATGAAACATGAAATAAATAGTGATTTCAGATCATCTAAACGTGAAATAAATGTTAACTCAATGTTCACATCACATTCTGTCAACAAACCTAGATGTCAGCAAGAACTGATGAAGTCATTCCCTCCGGTACACGCAAATAAATGCATAATATGCAAAGGCAAAATGTTAGCGAACTTCTTCATTCGATTTATTGATGATCTATGTATTATGATTTCTACATCGAATCATTAGCCCGATAAATAGAGCTTATCTGTACAGGTATAGAAATGAATTTCTGTCAGTCCTTATAGACCTTATAGACTCGAAAAAATTCATCTTGGTCCATTATTATTTATTTTATTTATCAATGATATAGAACACATTTTGAGCTTCCTTCATGTTTCAATATATGCAGACGACATGAAACTTTTCATGGAGACATGTGAGGCATCGGACCTTGAATTATTTCAACACGAAATTGACAATTTCTACATATGGTGTAAGAAAAATTTGTTAGAACTTAATGTAAAAACCCGCATTAATCCACCGATGGTGAGACTGAACCCTTCTTACATTTCACCAGAATTTCAAATTCAAACTTGTACTGGATACATATTTTCATCAGAAATTCCAAGAAGATTCAGAAATATTCAATATGCCATACATCCAGTTGATAAAATGAACTATTTGTCAATCCTGAACGTATTGTTCAGGATTGAACAAAAATTTAAAATATATACCATTAATAGTCTTTAATGACCTGTGTATGTTAGTTATATAAAGGGAAATTACATAAATATTAGAAATTTCATAAAATCAGTCCATAGAATGAATTATTAGACCAGCCTTAGCGTCAATTTTGATTATCGATATGGATTCAAGATGCTTAATAAGTACATATTCGTTGAAAATAGTAAATGGAGACTTTGTGTAATTTTCGAATATACTCGTTGCAGTTCAAAACCAGACCACTCGAGACAATCGATGCTGCTCTAATTCTATAGAGTCGCATAGTGTGGCTAGTCCGCTGTATGTGCTATACAACGCACCAGATGCGACACAATAGAATGCAAGCGGCATCGATTGGTGTGATTGGTCTTGTTCGGTTTTGCACTGCAACGAGTATATTGTCATCTCACAATTATGTGCTCTCAGGTATTGTTTTGGTCATATCTCCATGAAGGATTATCCAATCATAATGAAATTTTGACCAGTTATTTGGAGATATCATAGCTTTGATTTGGCACCAACAAAACTAAAATCGGTACACAAATAGCTCAGTTTGTAATCGGAGACTAAACTGTTTGATTACTATTATAATAGGCCTTCAAGTACTGTTCCGTTCATATCTTCGTAACGAAATGTCCGAATGAACAAAAAATCAATAGCGTTCTATGGGAATGTTGTAGCTTCCATTTGCCGTCAACAGAACTGAAATCGGTTCACAGATGGCTGAGAAACCGATGTGACATTATTTGTAACGCACACACACACATACACACACACACATACACACACACACACTCACACACACATACATACACACAGACATGTGCTCAGTTCGTCGGGCTGAGTCAGAATGAGTATATGACACTCGGCCCTGTGGATCCTCGGATAAAAAGTCGAGTTTTCAAGCGATCTTAATACCCTTCTATTGATGTAAGAAGGGTAAAAGGGAAGTTAACATAATGAAATTTTGAACACTTATTTGGAAATTTTATAACTTTAATTTGGCGTTAACAAAGCTTCAATCCTGAGCTTCAATTTTGATTATCGATATGGATTCAAGATGCTTAATAAGTACATATTCGTTGAAAATAGTAAATGGAGACTTTGTGTAATTTTCGAATATACTCGTTGCCGTTGAAAACCAGCCACTCGAGCCAATCGATGCTGCTCTAATTCTATACAGTAGCATAGTGTGGCTAGTCCGCTGTATGTGCTATACAACGCTCCAGATACGACACAATAGAATGCAAGCGGCATCGATTGGTGTGATTGGTCTTGTTCGGTTTTGCACTGCAACGAGTATATTGTCATCTCACAATTATGTGCTCTCAGGTATTGTTTTGGTCATATCTCCATGAAGGATTATCCAATCATAATGAAATTTCGACCAGTTATTTGGAGATATCATAGCTTTGATTTGGCACCAACAAAACTAAAATCGGTACACAAATACCTCAGTTTGTAATCGGAGACTAAACTGTTTGATTACTATTATAATAGGCCTTCAAGTACTGTTCCGTTCATATCTTCGTAACGAAATGTCCGAATGAACAAAAAATCAATAGCGTTCTATGGGAATGTTGTAGCTTCCATTTGCCGTCAACAGAACTGAAATCGGTTCACAGATGGCTGAGAAACCGATGTGACATTATTTGTAACGCACACACACACATACACACACACACACACACACACATACACACACACACACATACATACACACAGACATGTGCTCAGTTCGTCGAGCTGAGTCAGATGGTATATGACACTCGGCCCTGTGGATCCTCGGATAAAAAGTCGAGTTTTCAAGCGATCTTAATACCCTTCTATTGATGTAAGAAGGGTAAAAAGGGAAGTTAACATAATGAAATTTTGAACACTTATTTGGAAATTTTATAACTTTAATTTGGCGTTAACAAAGCTTCAATCCTGAGCTTCAATTTTGATTATCGATATGGATTCAAGATGCTTAAATAAGTACATATTCGTTGAAAATAGTAAATGGAGACTTTGTGTAATTTTCGAATATACTCGTTGCAGTTGAAAACCAGCCACTCGAGCCAATCGATGCTGCTCTAATTCTATACAGTAGCATAGTGTGGCTAGTCCGCTGTATGTGCTATACAACGCTCCAGATACGACACAATAGAATGCAAGCGGCATCGATTGGTGTGATTGGTCTTGTTCGGTTTTGCACTGCAACGAGTATATTGTCATCTCACAATTATGTGCTCTCAGGTATTGTTTTGGTCATTATCTCCATGAAGAATTATCAATCATAATGAAATTTTGACCAGTTATTTGGAAATTTCAAAGCTTTGATTTGTTACCAAGAAAACTAAAATCGGTGCACAAACAGCTCAGTATGTAATCGGAGACTAAACTGTTTGATTACTATTATAATAGGCCTTCAAGTACTGTTTCGTTCATATCTTCGTAACGAAATGTCCGAATGAACGAAAAATCAATAGCGTTCTATGGGAATGTTGTATCTACCATTTGCCGTCAACAGAACTGAAATCAGTTCACAGATGGCTGAGAAACCGATGTGACATTATTTGTAACACACACACATACACACACATACACACACACACACACACACACACATACATACACACAGACATGTGCTCAGTTCGTCGAGCTGAGTCGAATGGTATATGACACTCGGCCCTGTGGGCCTCGGATAAAAAGTCGAGTTTTCAAGCGATCTTAATACCCTTCTATTGATGTAAGAAGGGTAAAAAGGCAATTCCATTTCGTTTACCAGAAAACACGCAATATTGCAAAACTCTATTAAACTCGGCGAAAAAACTGTTGAGAGATGCAGTCAAATTAGAGACTTAGGTGTTATACTCGATTCTAAATTAACTTTTGCCGAACATTATAATAATATCATTTATAAAGCAAGCAACATGCTTGGGTTTATCACAAGGTTTAGCTTGAACTTTAATGATCCATACACCATCAAAACACTGTACATAACATATGTGAGACCCCTTCTTGAATGTAGCATAGTTTAGTCTCCATATCAAGATACACAGGCAAGCCGTATAGAGTCAGTTCAAAAACAATTTTTGTTATTTGCCCTAAGAAAGTTAGGTTGGACGACTTTACCTATGCCGTCCTATGAGTCACGATGTATGTTGATTATCTTAGATGGGCTTAAAAAAAGAAGAGAATTTGCAATGATAGCTTTCCTGAATGATGTTATTATGCAGAAAGTAAACACACAAGAGATTTTAGAAAATCTTAACTTCTATGCTCCTTCTCGCTTCCTAAGAAATAGACAATTATTTTACAGAAACAGTCAAAGAACAAACTATGCAAAGAATGGGCCTTCAAATAGGATGATGTCGTGTTATAATAAGTATTGTGATTTAGTAGATGTGACAATGAATAAAAAAGAGCTTAGGAAAATTTTCTTTTCACGGTTAGGGTAAATTAAGATGTAACGAATTAGACTTCAAGTACTATTTGTAAAACAAAACTGGTCTACAAAAGATTGACGCCAAATAAATAAATAAATAAATAAATTAAACTACTGAACCGGCTGGCGTGAAATTTTGTATGGGGGAGTTTTTTGGGTCGGAGAAGGTTCTTATAATAGTTAGAGACCCCTCCCTTCTCTGGAAAGTCCCATACAAATGAAACTCAAATTTCTGCATTATTCAAGAGCTAATTAAGCAAAGGAAACCAAATTTAGCATGAGAAAGTTTTTTGAGGCAAGAAATGATTCTACGGTGGTTTGAGACCCATACCCTCTTTGGAAGTGGAGACTCACATACTAATGAAACAGAAGTTTCTGCATAACTCATGAACTAATCGAGCAAATGGAATCAAATTTTGCATGTAGGGGTTTCTGGAGGCAAGAAATGTTTCTATTGTGGTTCGAGACCCCTCCTCTCTTCAGAAGGGGAGGGGGGGGGGTTATACAAATGAAACATAAATTTCTGCATAATTCGAGAACCAATAAAAAAATAGAACCAAATTTAGCATGGGAAAGTTTTTGAAGGTAACTCTTGTTTCTGCGGTGGTTTGAGACCGCTTTTCTCTCTGAAAGGAGGGAATCACTTACAAATTAAACACAAATTTATCCTAATATATCCCTACTGGTATGAAAATTTGTACGCAGGAGTTGTTAGAGCCGAATAAGGTTCTTATGATTGTTCGACACTCCTCCCTCGTCTGAACCCGTTTATTTCCCGTGTATTTTTCGGGTAGGCAGCATGATCTCATTGAAGTTAGATCCCTCCCTTTCAAGAATGGGGGATGCTTGAGTTACTCTCAGGACTACATTATGCGCAAGAAGTTAATCTACGGTTAATTAAGAGAAAATTACGTTCAAACTGACAAGAGACGGCGTAGTTTGGAGATAAAATGTTTGTCTATGAAATGCTTCTACACAGAAAAAAAAAAGTCGTGGGTTAAATTAAAAACATACACCTACTTTTGATTTTGCAGAAATTACACATCCTAGCAAACGAAAATATTCAAACAAAACTCATTCATAAAAAAAAACCATAAAAGCGCCAGTTCTATCAAATTTTCATTAAGTTTAGTTGCGTAGCAAGACTTGCACCGGGTTCAACTAGTGTCCATATAGTTAAATTAGACCTATTTCCTAACAACTGATTAAAACAGTCACCCCCGATTAAGCCGTTCTCTACCCTATTACAATTAGGATTATCTGCTATACTATTTCTGAATAAATGAGCTCTGTTATCGATTTTCCTATTGACAAATAATAACAAATAAGATCTTTGGTTCTAGTTAAGTCTCTTAAAAGATATGTTGAACCATATTCTGTGCCGATTCCTTTGCTTTTTCAGGTCTGCAGACGCCTATGGTAGTTGTCCATTAATGCTCGTTTGGTTAAAACTGGTTTGTACGCTAGTTCAATCAAGAGCGATACATGTGTGGAATCACATTTGATAAGTTTTATTAGAAGCATAACACATATTTGGCAATTTGAAGTCTTTAAACAAGTCCGTGCTAACGAGCATTTCAAAAAATTTTAGATTCACTTTCACTTTTTTTATACACTATTTAAAAAAAAAACTTTTTTGAGCGTCTTAGTAGAACGATTGTGATTGGAAAACTAGGAGAATCTAAAATTAACACTTCATTTGATCACTTTTTGAAAAATTTAAAATAAAACATTGAAACACTTTTTCAAATTTGCGCTAGTAAACGCGAGCAAATTCCTTTGAATTCTACTACGAGCTTATCTTTTGACAGTCGAGCACTCGACACCAGCGTTGCCAGATATACAGATATGTCTGTATTTGTAAGCGATGAAGGGCTGAAGGATAAACATCTACAAGGGACCATGAAGCACGGCGGTGGAAATATCATGGTCTGGGGCTGTTTCTCATGGTTTGGAGTGGGGAATCTGGTTCTAATCAGTGGTATTATGACGGCAGATGGGTATATAGATATTCTAAACGAGAATATGGAAGAATCTTTGCTGAAAATAGGTCTGGAAGATGATTACATTTTTCAGCAAGACAACGACCGAAAGCATACATGGCCAAGCAAACTACAAGCTTTTTTCCAGTGCGCTGGCAGTTAAACCCCTTGAATGGCCTCCCCAGAGCCCGGATTTAAACCCAATTGAAAATCTCTGGGCAATTCTCGACAATAGAGTCGAAAAAACCCACGTAACAAACAAGCAAACATATTTTGCGGCACTGGAGCAGGCCTGGAATGAGTTGGATCCAACACCTCAGAAACCTAGTCCAAAGCATCCCGAAACGATTGCAGTCCATCATTGAAGCGAAGTGAGGTCATATTGACTATTGAAGTGTTGATTTCAACTCTTTCGATTATTTTTTTTTTCATACATGAAGTGGATTTTTTTTTTATGTCATAGGTATTTTACTAAACTCCAATATTTTATTTTATTTTATGCAAGGAATAAAAGTGATCGTTATTTTTGTACTGAAATGGTTCGTCTATGTTTATTTTTCAGAAACATGTATTGGAATATCCTACTTGTTAAAAAATACGTGTTTTTTTTCTCAACAATAATGCATTGATCAAAGGTGGATCTTTATTTTTGCCGGTCACTGTATGATGCAAGGAATTCTTGCGTCCAAAGAATATACTAAAAGTCATCAAAACGGAAGTGAAATCACCAAAGTTACATAGCAAGCTCTTCAACTTTTTTCAAGTAACATGTATGATTAGTCTAATAAATAATTTGTGTACGGAAAGTTTAAAACATATAAATTCATTTTAAATACTAACCGATGGATTCTTATTGCAGCCATTGGTGTATCATTTTTGGCATTTTAATTCATTTGTGCAACAGTATATGTAGGTGTTGTATTACTAACATTTTGTTGCCTTTTTACCGTAACTTCATGGCATTAAAAATATTAGTACACGGGTAGTAAACAAAAAAAATCGGTAATTTTATTCTATAACCTCGTCTGAAACAGTCTTGTTACATTCTAATATTTTTTAAATAAATTTTCTTCTATATTGGTAGCAATTTGAGATCAAATGGTTGAAAGATACAATTTTAAATGACCGAAATCTAACAAAATTGTATGAAGATAACAAGTTACTGTGAGAAATACATAAAAAGCAATGTGATAAGTTTTACTAATGTACAGACAAATGCAGACTTTTTATTTTGATGAACAAACAGACTTTTGAGAAAATCATCTGGCATCGCTGCTCGACACTGAAGAAGTCTGTAAGTAGCAGACGAAATAGGCCTATCTGTCAAAAGATAAGCTCGTAGTAGAAATCAAAAGAATTTGCTCGCGTTTTCTAGCGAAAATTTGAAAAAGTGTTTCAATGTTTTATTTTTTATTTTTTTTAAAAGTGATCAAATGAAGTGTTAATTTTTAATTTTTCATTATCATCTTTTCACATAGATATTCTGGAGCATGTAAATTCATGACCCCAAACCATTTTCTTAAGAATGGGTTCGGTCAGTTTAATCCAACGTCAAGTCAAGCACGGGTAACTACTGCAAAACCAGCAAACAACGTAAACACAGACGACTGGGATGTATTCGATGTCAACCTAGAGGATCCCGAATTCTACCTAAGCCGATCAGTTGATATGCTACTTGGAGCATCAGTGTTGTTTGACATCCTGCGTAGTGGAAATAGAGCGATTGGCGAGCACTTACCCTTCATGCAGAATACGCCCAGCAAACACAAAATCGTATATGATAGCGGATATAAGTACAAAGTCGAGGTGCTAAACGTACATGCGTCCATTTGAGTGCATGAAAAATGTACCTATATCGCCTCCACTTTGTACTCTTATTCGCTATCATATACGATACTGTGTTTGCTGGGCGGAGCTAAGCTGGGTTATAAGAGGAACTGTAACGCGGATGAAGTCGAATTGTACGGTTACTCGATTTATAATCTAAAACACCAAGAGTTTTCTGTGCAGAGACTAGACAGAAGAGGACCTCTGAAACAAATTTTTATCATTTTGGCGTGTCTAAAACGATGGCGCTGGACAAGCTGTTAAAATTAGATAAAATGTTCGAGAAGGATCCTAAGCTGAGCTGCAACACGAGTACGTAGCATTTATGACCGAATATGTAAAATTGCACCCATTGTAGCACGTAATTTAATTCCGACACCAATGGCCTCTTCTCTCTGTTAGACTTGATGAAGCTTTAATGACCACTGATTATCCTAATCATGCCATTGTATGAAAGAATGTTAAAAAACTGGATGGGTGAATCAATAGGCATCATCACTTATACGTTTCCACAGAGATATAAAGAATCTCCTTCCAACAACAAGATTGAACAATTGGTCAAAAGTGCAAGCTTTCTAACATGAAGATGCCTCAATGGACGGGAACAAGAGCCCACCGTCTATTCACAAACTGTTAACTGTTTGCAATGGGAACATAACTGTTTGCAATGGGAAGCTGGCATTCCCACTCTCCACACCCAGAGTGTTTCATTGTGGTGCCCTGGTGGTCCCTCCGAATCCTATGAAATATTTATATAATAGTGTATATATTTATGTTAAAGAAAAAAAATATTACAACCATTTGTATTAGTTATATATGATCTCCATTTGATTGAAACTGAAATGCAAGAAATGTTGTAGAGTGTTAAAGTCTAGAGTTCTGTGGTTCCACACTTATGCACGTTTTCGTTCGAATTCAGCAATAGCAGGCATGTTTTCAATCACAAATTATGCCGACCTATTTTCAGTGAGCGCTTGTTTTATCTGTGAAACTTTTCCCACTTACAGCTTAAAAAAACTCCTGTTATTTTCTGCATTTTGCATCTAGCATATGAAATGCTAGATTTAATATAAATTCATTGGATATTTTATGTAAATTTAAGCCATGTTTTGCCACATATCTATTAATTTTACCGATAATAGAAGTAGATTTTTCAAAGCAACTAATCGGAAATGCTTTCTCTCTCCCATGTAGGCTTTGGAGAGTGTAAACAGAAATTTACTCATCGCTAGAACTGAAAAGGGGGGTATTCCCCCTTGACTACCCTGCATCAGCGTAGCTTGCTGAAAGATTGATCAGACACTGCCTTTCTAAATAGCCCTCCTCTAAATTATTCACATTTTCACAGCCTGGCGTACTCTAACGGAACTATCAATACATTCTCGCCATATCTATGGTTCTTGTAGAAATTGTTGTCCATTCCTAGGGTCTCATTTTGATGAGAAGATATCTCAAGTAACAATGTTAGGTTTATTCTAGCGCTCTATGCTTCTTTAAAGGTGAAATTTGCAGAAAGTGGCCCACTCTGTAGACGGTTGCGAAACAAGTTATTAAAACCTTTATAAGACCATAAAGGTTTTGAAAATGTTCTAGTGAAAAATGATATGACCACTTATGACTTCATAAAACCTATTGGTTGCCATGAAAACCAGAATACGGTCAGATGGCCATAGCTGTCAAACTTCACTAGGATATGGTGGTTGGTTTTTGTTGTTCTGCTTTTTTCGATTCTTTTCTCTTCTGATTCATTCAGCAGTAAACAATATTTAAAATTCTTGTGTTGAGAGAAATTTTGTTTGATAGCTAAATATCCAAGACAAATTGATTTTTGTTTAGCGTATTACACCATGTCCAATATATTCCCATAAACTTTTTCCTTGCTCAACATGCTTCACGTATGTGTTGGTGTAGTTTTGCACTATGTTTATACAAACGCTTTTAGGTTATGTCCGATTGTTTTCATTCGCTGTTTATCTTTTACCAGCGATGAAGGTGTTTCGTGCTGTAGTGATAAAACAGTTTTTGAAAGGTGAGCGCCGCGGGCGCTATTTTCAAAAAATTGAAAAACCTCGGAGTAAAGCGGGATTTTGTGTACCGAACCATCCGAATGTACCGTGACACCTGCTCGCTGGATGACCGGAATAGATCCGGTCGTACTTGTACGGTGCGGACTGCACGAGAGTCAGGGAACGGATTAGACGAAAATCACAGCGCTCTGAACGTAAAATGGCCGCATATCCGAATGTTCCGAGATCGTCAATATACTGCAAAATGACCTCGGATTCCAAGCTTTCAAGAAACGTAAGGTTCACGGAGTTTTGGAACCTTCCAAGCAGAAACGACTCGAAAGAGCAAGTCTGCTGCAAGTCTGACGAAAAGCTATTCGTCTTTCAACAATCCCACAATGTCCAGAACGACAGATTGTGGGCTCTCTCTCCGAGAACTGTTCCAGAGAGTGAAAGGAATATTCCAAGGTTCCAAAATGCTGCGTTAATGATGGTTTGAGGAAAAAATTGCAAGCGAGGCAAATGAACACTGGTTTTAATCGAAAAAGGCGTTAAAGTGAATGCCGAATATTATAAAACGGAAGTTTTGGAGAAAGTTGTCAAGGCATATGTACAAGAGGTGTTTGGAGATGATCACTATCCCAATTATCATTGAAGGTTTTATCGTAGTTTCATAGCAGTGTACATGTTTAAATCGTGATCTACAGAACCTTGATAAAACCCAAATTGTTACTTGGGTCCGTGTTTCAGCAGGACGGAGCGCCATCGCCTACTGGACGAAATGCGGATGGAAGTCGTGAGTGCCGCCTGTGATGGTTTCGAAAAACCCCTGGAGCTGGTCAAGAAGGTTAAAGGCGGTGTTTTTTTTTAAACATATGCTGTAGTTGATCAATATTATATTGCAATATAATGGGTAAAGTTATCAATAAAATCTGGATTATCGATTTGAAATAAATAGAGTTTAATTCTGTATGAGAATATATTGGAAACGGTATATACTTTAGATCACATACGCCTCCAATTTTATGGTGAATATTGGCACAATTAGACCCGAAAATTAATGCGCCTAGGAAATTATGTGAGTTTACAACAACAAAAACATCGAACTTAAACTTTGATTCATATAAAGGGAATTTGAGAAAACAAGGTTTTAAGTTCGTTGTAAACAAGATGCGAAGGTTCTCATAAACCTAACTAAAATCAGAAACGATTTGGCACCTCTTGGTGTCATTATAAAACTAAATCGATTTCTAGTGGCTTTCATAAAACTTTAATAAAACTTAATAAAGCTGGATGGTTTTGGCAATGTTACTTGGGATTTCCTTCAAACCCAACAACTTCATTCAAAGTGAGAAAACATAATAAGTAGAGTGAATAGAAACATCCTAACCACGGCTTCAAATGATAATGACAATCGTTAAGATTTAAAATGTCAAATATAAAATCATGTTATCATTAATTTCGTCAATCCGTTTCGTATAGAAGACTTGAAAAATAGTGTTATGGACTATTAAAATATGTTTCCGTCGTAAAAGTAGAAAATACCAGAGCTTTTAAATCTGGTCAGTTTCATCCATATTAAAGACGATCTACTATGAAGATTATGAAAACTTAGTTACTTAATCTTACTCGGGAAATAATTTGTTCTTCCAAATGAGAAAAACAGTTCATACACCATATACACCATGAACAATATTCCTGTTATCATGAACTATTTTTCCACCGCAATGAAATCATGATTTGATCGGGCTTAAACCATGAACTGAATTCCTGATACTAAAAACATTATTCATGAATTTGGCAAATCTTCTTTGAATGTACTAAACTCTAAATGTAAACAAAAAAAATCCAACGTCGGGATTTGAAACAAGTGTGGATGTGAAGAGTGGTGATAGGACCTGGTGGATGTACTCACTACGCTATTGTTATTCTCGTATTGAACTTTGATTTATGATGACTCAACTTAAGTTTAGAGGCAAAACAATTCTTTCAAAGTTCATAACTCGCATCGGTCATTGTATTCCTGAAAGCATGAATAAGAAACCTGAATTCATAAAATAAGATATGAGTTAGTTTCATGATTTTTTATTCATAAAAACAGAAACGGATTTGTCTCCGTGTACTTGAAAAGATTCATTTTGTGGGAAAATGAACCATAAAGAATTTACAAACGGCAATTAAGCAAATCTACTAAGATAAAAACTATGAATTTTAACAAACGCGTAAAATTTCATCTCGTTTCATTGCAAGCGTAAACCACGAAATTGTTTGCAATCTTTCGTACAGCATACAACATTGTTTGCAATTTTCTAAACAACGGACCTGATTCCAGCGATATCTGGTTCAAATTTACATGAAAGATCCCATTATTGTATGCCATATCTAGCATTTTCTTTGTGCATAAGATAACGCAGAAAATTGAATGTTTTTTTTCAAACTTTCAAACTAAATAACTCTGCACACAGAAAAAAAATCAACAAGCGTATGAAATTTCCCCTCATTTAATTCCAAGCCAAATGAGGCGTAAGCAACGAAATTGTTTACAATCTTTCATGTACCATACAACAACGTTCGCAATCTATCATGCGACTGGCTAGATTTAAGCGTTATCTGGCTTAAATTTACATGAAATATCCCAATATTTTTTGCCATCTGTGTACAATTGACAAACATCAGAACTTGCTAACTACACAGATAAGTACACATTGAATTTTCTGCATTTCTTATGTACATAAAGGGAATGCTAGATTTGGCAGAAAATAATGGGATATTTTATGTAAATTTAAGCCAGATAACGCCTGAACCAAGTCTGTTGTATGAAAGATTGCAAACATTGTTGTATGGCGCATCAAGGACTACAACCAATTGCAGTTTACGCCTTCCTTGGCTTGGAATTAAACGAGGGGAAATTTTACGCGCCGGTTGAAAATAGATTTTGTTTTCTGTGTAGTTACAAAAAATTATCTTCTGCATCCTTCTGCCTGTGGAATACAGTGGCAACTTATCGAACAGGGGACGACCCACTATGCTGGGTAAACAAACATCAAAGTCACGAGTTCAAACCTCAGTACCGGACAAGTTACGAAAAACACCCAATGAGGTGTTCGACTGACTACACGATGGGAGGCTGAAAATCTCGACGATACAGGGAAAAACAAAAGCATTTCGAAGGATGCTGATAGATTTATCCAATAAAGTTCAATGCAAGAAGATTTATATTCACACGATTATTGAAATTTGTATGAGTATGCATTAGAGAACGAGCATACGGTTATTCAATGTTCTTGGAACGTGATCTTATGTATTTTAAAATAAAATACATGTATATTAAGATGTTTCTGTATGGTGTTTTTAAAAACTTAATGAAATAATGGATTGAAATGATAAATTTTTAATGATAAAACATTTTACATCGCATTTACATTCGGTTTTTCATAGCAAAATCAGTTCCGATGGTATTATGAAACATAAAGAAAAGACTAAGATGCAGCATGGGAGATCAAGTAAACGATAAACTACGAGGTATTGCCGGAGTGTGATTGGTTCGCTTTAAATCAGTATAAGTCAAGTAGAAGTTTACTTGCTAATTTAATCTGAAGGATAAGACGCCATTTGCTTGATTCATTCATTGACATGACTTCATTGATTGATTGATACATTTTGATCATTTTGTTTTTATTTTTGGAAAGTCACTGCACTTGTTTCAACATCATTCTTGATTACTACAACGCCTGCCAGCGGTTGACTCTCGATCAGTTTTAGTTTTGTGAAACAAATCCTAGATAGCGCTGGTGGTTGCATACTGCCAGCGCTTAAAATATCACACAGTTTAAAGGAAAATTTTGCTTCCAACCTGAATGTCTGTTCTCTGTGCATCTTTCTCTAGCATAATTAAGAGATAATACAACCTAATATCATAAAGCAGAATTTATCAAGCAATCTCAAATCACCGACGGAATGTTGGGGCCTACCTTCATTTTCTTTTCCTCTACCGCTCACACATTGGTGCATTTCCGTATTCCTTTTCCGTGCAACTTCGTAGCATTGACCGCCAATCCGCAAAAAAAAAAACGTATTCCCACGTTCAACAAGCTGCTAAGTGTGTAATTGTTTGATTACTATTCATTCTTCACAGTAACCACTCTGTCGGTCACCCTGACATCTTTCTTCTGCACTCCGATAAATCCACTCCTTTCATTAACTTCAATCATGTCGCACACCAACTCGTTTTTCGTGTTTCCATTTTCGTTCACAGATCAATTTTCCCACTTATGATCACCATTCACAATTTTCCCATAGTATCGATCGATCACCAAGTCATCCGTTCGCAGCCATGGAATTTTCTAACGATAATGAGAATGTTTGAGCTAAAGTCTATCACCGTCGCTGTGGCCGGTAACTGTCCGTCCGGGTCGATAAAGTAGACCGAAATCGATACATCGCGAGAGCCGACCGCCGAACGAGCACGCACGCGACCCACGACAAAGCTTTTTTGGCGTGAGAAAAAAAGACCGACACGTCCAATCGCAACCGTTATTCGTACAGGACTGGATGGATCGGACTGGCGGATTGCTCCGATACGCTCTGCCACTTTTATCGATCTGTTTTGGACAAACCTATAGAGAACTACAAACAATTTTTTTCTTCAGATGATCTTGCAGAAGGTGACAATTGAAAAGATCAGCTGTCTTTGGGCAACCGTGTTGATTTTTTGTATGTTTTGTTCAAAATTCTTTTCAATATTTTTTTTATTTTGCTATTATGCTTTGTTTACTCTATCGAGAGGGATTGTTTTCTCGTTTTGCTCACACTCTCACCATTCTTTTCTGGAGCTTTTTATGTGCTCAATTTCTCTCTCGCGTTCATGTGAGATAATGTTGTACATAACAGCAAGGCGTCATGGAAACTGATCTGACTCCGCCTACTGCGGATCGAATTTTCTGCATCTCCTTCCACGCAAAGCTTCCGCTCATAGATTTCATATTTGAACATTTATCTCAACGCAGACAGAGGGTATGAGGCGCTGACTCTCGGTTTAGTGTGATGATTATATTTTCATAACAAGCAAGCCTGAAGAGCTGGTAGAATAACGCTTGACAGAATCTTGAAATTTAATTTCGTTTTAAAGGTTTATATTGCTTTTATGAACCTCGATGTGCAAAGTTTAAAGAGCCTAGCTGGGTGAGTTTGATAGGGTCCGGAAAATGTGGATGGAAAAGCCGCTGGCCAGAGACTCGTTATCGGTCCCTGGACTGTCCAATAAATCATTTGGTCGTCAGCCGGGCGGGCGGCGCTATATAAGAAGGTTGATGAATTTTTATGATTTAACATAAAGCTTAGCGAAACAAAACGGACACAATGTGCTAATGCGTCGAGGTTGTTTGCTGCTTGGCATCTTTTCGATTTCAATTAGACGCACAGAAATCGTAAAACTAGCTGTTTCCACCCTGCTTTATAATTGGTTTTTACTAGTTTTCTTAGTAAAAGACTCATTATGGTTTATGATGCCGTCCTACGGCTGACCCAATGTGTGCACCGTGTGTGAATAATTGCTATAGGAGCTGTCAAAACTGACGCCAGATTCGGATCTGTGATCAACGATAAGATTTTGGAAACTAATCAAAAAATTTGAAGTTTTTACGGCAGATTTTTTTTTTTTGGTATGAGTTGATTGCAACTAATTTTGATCGTCAAGAGAATCTACGGGAAAAATGAATTCCGGAAATGTTGACGTTATTCAATTTAAACATTTTGCGTCTCTTATATCCCATGGCATTTTAAGAGTAAGACAATTTTGTTGTTAACTAGCTGAACCCGGTGCGAGCCTTGCTACCTTTGCAACTAAATGAAATAAAATTTAATAAAACTGGCGCGTTTTAATTTTTTTTTAATAAATTTAGTTAACATATTTTTATGTGCTGAAGTGTAAAATTTCAGCAAAAATACATTTGTATATACAAAAAAATTTGTGTTATAAATTTAGCGCTTGGATCGGTAGTTTCTACCTGTTTATCTTTCTGTGTACAATCACTTCATAGACAAAATGTTTATCTTCAAACAAAGCCTTATCCTGTCAGTTTGACCTTAATTTTCTCTTGCATAACCTTACATTCACTTCTTGTACATAATGTAGCACTGAGGGTAACTCAAGTATCCCCCATTCTTGAGTAATAAGGGGTTCAAACTTTTATCAGAATATTCTGCTTGCCCGCGAAATTCATATTTTGTGTTTTAGTTTGTTGGATAACTCTCATGTTTGGTTCAAATTTCTGTTTCTTTTGTTTGAGAGAGCCCCCCCTCCAGTTGGGAGGGGTCTCGAACCATCTTAGAAAAAAAATTCTGCCTCCAAAATCCACCACTTGCCAAATTTGGTTCCATTTTATTGATTAGTTCTCGAATTATGCCGGAATTTGTGTTTTATTTGTATGGGAGAACCTTTCCGGCGCCAAAAACCCCTGCACACAAATTTGAATAGCTGTAGTTCTCAGGTTTGGTTAAAACTAGTGCTTCATTTGTATTAAAGCGTCTAGAAGTACCATAAAAATATTGCTTGTCTTCAAAAACCTCGCCCATGTTAAATTTGGTTCCATTTGTTTGATTTTTTCTCGAAAAATGCTGAAATTTGTGTTTTATTTGCATGGCAGTCCTTTTTCCATAGGGAGAGAGATCTCGAACTATCTTAAGACCTTTACCCAGACCCAAAACACCTGCATACAAATTAGCATAGCAGTAAGGATAGTTTTCATGTTTGGTTGAAATTTGTGTTTCATTTGTATTCGAGCCGCCCTCTCCAGAGGAAGGATGGGTCTCAAATACCCATAAAAATATATTTTGCCTTCAAAAACTTGCCCATGCAAAATTTGGTTCCGTTTGCCTTATTAGTTCTCGAGTTATGCAGAAACTTGGATTTCATTTGCATTGGTGCCCCTCTTTCTAGGGGCGGGAGGGGTTTCAAACCACCATGAAACATTGTTTGACTGCAAAAACTTCATATACCAAAATGGGTTCCGTTTGCTTGATTAGTTCTCGACTTATGCAAAAAATTGTGTTTCATTTGTATGGGAGCCCCCCTATACATTTGTGGCTCTCATACCCCCCTCCCTTCCAGAGGGTGAAGAAGTCTCAAACCACCCTAAAATATTTCTCGCCTTCAAAAACCTCCACATGCCAAATTTGATTCCAATTTCTTGATTAGTTCTCGAGTAATGCAGAAATTTGGGTTTCATTTGTATGGGAGCCCCCCTAATCCAGAGAGAAGAGGGGTCTCAAACCACCGTAAAAACATTTTTGCCTTAAAAACCTTCACCTGCTAAATTTGATTCCATTTGCTTAATTATTTCTAGCATTAAGCAGGAGTTTGCGTTTCATTTGCATGGCAGTCCCCCCTTCTTTTCATAGGATGGAGGTGTTTCAAACCATCATTGGAACATTTCTTGCTTTCGTTTACTGATTCCATTTGAATGTTTACTTCTCGAGTTATTCAAAAATGTATGTTTCATTTGTATGGGAGCCACCCTTTACAGAGATGGGAGGAGTGCCTTACTACCATAAAAACCTTTCCCGGCCTCAAAAATTCCTGCATACACATTTTCACACTGATCGGTAAAGTAGTTTCTGAGTCTATAAGGTTCAGACAGACAGACAGACAGACAGACAGACAGACAGACAGACAGACAGGCAGACAGACAGGCAGACAGGCAGACAGACAGACAGACAGACAGACAGACAGATAGACAGACAGACAGACAGACAGAAATATATATATATATATATATATATATATATATATATATATATTTATATATATATATATATATATATATATATATATATATATATATATATATATATATATATATATATATATATATATATATATATAGATTACCATCTCAAAACTTTTTGAGGTAGATTTTTTACCGGTTGATAAACTTTTCTTTTGGACGAAATTTGCACGATTTTGGAGATATTATTATTTTCTGGGGTGAAATTTGAAATTTTCATTAGTAATCTGATCTTTCCTGAACATTTCCGAGTATTTCTTTTCTTCAAGTTCTCTTAACTGTTAAAAAGTTAACAAATAGTCTCGTTTTAATGAGATAATAATATTTCATATCAACTACCCAAACAACACTAAACTGATTTAATTTGTTGCATAAACTTCATTAATATTTAATTGAGTTGTATTAAAGTCACGTCAACTGATGTGCAACAAGTGTGCTACTAGGGTATGAGGAACTGTCTGAAATGAGTTTGTTTACAGAAGTTCGGGAGCTTTGCAATCTTGCATTAAATTTTAACGTGATCCTCTCTGCACTGAAAACTTAATTTCGTTTATGTTACAAAATCGATGGTACACACTCAAAAATTATTCACGAGCTCGGTTAAACATTTAGCTGAATTCACTCGGCATTTTTATAATTAACTGATAATTCATCAAAAAAAAAAAAAAAAACGAACGATGCTGACTCTCAGCATCACTTCAAACTGAAATATCGGATCCATTATTGAACCGATTCTCGGCAACCAAGACTTCAACTGACCTCACCTGTCTGTCATGCGGAAATATCGATTAAGCAGAATAGTAAGCCATTTATCTGTCAACCGCCATGCGCCATATTGTTTTCATTGGCAAGTGCAGTTTGTCGTATGTTGTTTGTGGAATGGTGATAAAAGGGTGAAAATGCAGCAGGATGATGTAAAACTGCACGATATCTTTAGTAAGTACAAATCAATTTACTTATCAGTTCCATGTTAGCTTGAAAAGTCTAGCATAATATGTTTCTTCTGTCGAGAAGTAGTTGGGAGATATGTGGAAGAGCGGTGGCTGCCTTTAATATCCACATCCGGAATCAACATTTTGATCCAGAATTAGACCTTCATATGGATGCGCCGGTACCCATAAATTTAAAAATCGATGCTTATGAATCTATTTACTCTGCTGAATTGCAAGCTGCAGTTGTGGAACAGATGAAAGGAGAAACTGTCTCTCTTGACGAAATCAAAAGATGCGTTTTACTGTGAATTTGCCAGTTGATGGCAGATGTGTCACTACAGCACACCAAAATTGCAGAAATGATCAGACTTTCCGAAATCCTCGTTCAAATGCTTGGTGAATGATGTTGTTTTGAGAAGGAAATAATTTCTCTTTACCATGAGGCTCTAGGAGTAGACAGCACTTTTTTTTGCTAGAACAAAGTTGTTAAGAGAATGTATTGATAGTTCCGTTAGCGCGCGGCAGGCTGTGAAAATCGAACAGAAGTAGTTTTTGAAAATGAGCGGAGGGTATTGTGAGGTAGTATTTCGAAACAAGCACACAATCTTTTGCCAAGCATCCCCATGTGGAGTAGATCAAGGCAGGAACGAATGCACCACCTTGACTGGTAAAAGAATACGCGCTTGATCGTGCTCATATGCTACCGGTAGCTTAAATGGTTCTAACGAACTGTCTATTCATACTCCCAAATCCCCTACATGGGAGAGAAACTATCTCCCGCTCATTTTGGATTTATTTTTGGCATACGACTTCTGCTTTACCTAACATCGTATCATGCAAAATCATTTCAAGTCGGATATTTATGAAACGGTCGAAGAATTATCAAACACATAATAGCTATATTTTGGCAAAGTTCGTTTATTCAACCTCCTCTCCTAGGCTAAATGCACTAAATGTACATGCGCCATCTCTCTTACTTACATACTTTCATCCACTTTTTCTCAAATCCTTGTCGTTTCAAATTCCTTTCTCTCTTTAATGGAGCTTGCCCTTCATAATCGCCAGAATTTTTCTCTCGGGCGGAGCTCTGGTGAGTTTGGCGGATATACCTCCTTCGGCACAAAAACAATATCGTTGGTTTTGTACCACGCCATCACCGGTTTCACGTAATGGCACGATACCAGATCCGGCCAAAACAGAGAGTGACCTTCGTGGGACCAGAGAAAGAGCAGCAGGCGTTTTTGGCGGTATACTTCTTTGTAAATTTGGCCATTGATGGTGCCGGGCACTATGTACGGTTTGCAAAATTTGCCACACTCACAGATCGCCTGCCACACCAAGAACTTCATATCAAAATTGACGAACTTCATCTTCCGGAACTTCTCCCGAACATTCAGACGGAACTTGTCAACGAAAAACTCCAGGCCGGCTATCTGCTTGGCGTCCGCTTTAACGTACGTCTCACCGTCCATCACGATACATTTTGGTGGTACTAACCACTAACGGTACAGCTTCCTGGCGCGGTATTTGCCCACCGTATTCTGTTGATCGATTCGGTTAGGCACCTTCCTTACTTTGAAGACATGAAGTCCGTCCAGCTTCATTGTCTGTTGGTCGAACCAGACGGAAGAATTGACCTTCTTGGCCACGTCCCGAACCGAATGGTTCGAATGGTTCGGATTGCGCTTGAAGTAATCCCTCACCTTTCTTGCGTTCAAGGGGTTTGTCGTCTTCGCCTTTCTTCCGCTGCCAGCTAGCCGCTAGGTCATCTGGGTTTCCTTGAACGACTTTACCACACGGCACACGGTCGAATTGTCGATTCTCAACTATTTCGTTACCCACCTGTGGGACTGGCCTGGATTTTCTACGAGCGCGTCCATATATATTTGTCGAAGCACTTGGAAGCCATCTCAATAACCACTTGGCAGACGCACATGTATTTATTCCACTGTAAACTAGTTTTACCAAAAATTTAATCAATTGTTACCCATGCCATAGAAAGCGATACACAAAAGAAAGTGTCGCTTTTCTTCTCGAGTTAATCTTAAATTTTTATTTTGAAATGAATAAATGATTCCCGCTCATCCCAGCTGCAAAACCAACATGCATAAGTACGATTGAAGAGAAACAGCGATTGGCTGTTCTTCACGAAACTCATTTGGTCCATTGTATAAAATAGATGTAAGGGAACGTTCATTAATTACGTCACGCAAAATTGACTTTTTTATGACCCCCCTCCCCCCTTGTCACGTTTTTTTGTATGGACTTTCAAATTTTTTTGTATGGATCGTCACGTTTTCTCAAATCCCCCCTCCCCTCCTACTGCGTGACATAATTAATGAACCTTCCCTAATGATAGAATTTCACCAGATGACTGACCAGATGGATGTTTCTTATAATTTACGAGACATAAAATCCATGTTTACGATACAAGTAAAAGCTAATATATGAAAATAAATGGTTAATGTGCATCAACTTCAATTGAAATTTAGCATTTTTCTTTAAGCATGACTGCTAATTTGCATAGTGCCTGCTTCGAACTTGGACAAAATAAGTATTCATTTGGTTCAAAAATTTGTTCTTGAGACAGTTTGTTTCCATGGTTATTCTCCAGCACTTGTTTACTAGTTCTTTTTTTCTAATTATAAAAAATATTACGTTTGGTTAAAACGGCACCGGTGGTCTAGTGTAGAGCGTGGTTCACCCCAGTCGGATATGAATTCCAGTTGGCGCCGTGCCATTGGCATTCTCTGAGCCAAAAAATCCCTGATTACATCTTCCTTCGGAATGGAAGTAAAATCCGTTGGTCCTGGCCCATGTATTGGGTTCAATATGTAGGGTTCAGGTCATCTTCCTGGCGTCACAACCTAGCCAAATGCTGAAAATCACGTTACTACGAAACAACAACAACAACGCTTGACTATCCGTAAGGAAACCAAGTAGTAGCAAAAATACTGAACGAGCGGATCGTGCTTCGGAACACTCGCACCGGCAGCAGTCCATTGCCGAGCACTCATTCTGTTCGCAGTAGTTACCAATCGACGCCAAAAGTCCTTCGATTCTGCATCAGCATGTCTCAAACACTGTTTCAACGTGCTCTAGTGTTCGTGTTTTTGGTCAGGAGTCAGCATGCTCGGCACCTAACGGCAGGATAACTGCTTCATATGCAGAATCTCGCGTAAAATATGGCGTGCGCGCTTAGTACTAATCTTTGTCGTGTCAGTTCAAAAGACTAGCATCGCTGGCCGCGATCGTGTTTTGGCCGACGTGTTTTGTTTATCGTCGCGGTTTGGAGTCACCACTTTCTTGTAAGTCGACAGTCCAGCTCGTTTTTAGTTCTATCCACGATTGAAGGTGCCACTCCCAGCTTCTTTGCGACATCTCGGACGGAGAGATTGGGGTTCCGCTCGAAGCAGCGGGCAACTCTTTTTGTCGTCGCTGTGGCCTCCGGCTTTCGATTTCCCCCCGATTCAACTTTCCTTGCTGTCGACAAACGTTCACCAAACACTTTTAATACGTTGCACAGTGGGAAAAAATGAACCCAAATTCCCAAGTAAGAGATGCCGCTGGTTTTCGAACCAAACCAAATGCATTCCTGAAAGGAAATGGGCTAGTAAATCGATTGGCGCAGGTTTCGTGTTGTGTAGAGCACTGGAAGTGGCTCGTTTTTCCCCAATTCACCCGAAATTGATGGTTTTTATCCATTCTGCTCATATAGTTGCAATCTCTGCCATTTATTTTGAGTGAAAATGCATATGGTTTACGCATATCATATTAAGAAACTTTACAGAGATAATTTCATGTCCTGCCTGGCCCGTTTTACCCAAATTCTTTCCTTTTATTTGATTTTTCTTGTTACTTTCCGAACAGCAGCAATCGTCACAAATTATTTTCGCTGGAAAAGTACAAACCCGGGTACGAATAGACAAAATAGCGTTGATAAGTTCACATGCATAAACATTTTAAATTACTTCAATGTTGTTTATATGTTTTATCTTTTCATGCAATGGTCAAAATACAATTTGTGGAAATTTACAGTATTTATACCCAAAATTGTGAGGTTTTTTTAAAACAGCCATATGATTAATTTTTGCCCAAAACGGTTAATGTGATTCGAATGAGGTCGAAAAGTTGTTCCGTTCTGAAGTTATCGCCGAAAACAAACCGTGTAAAAAAAACCATGTATAAAGAGACCTTAGTGTAAGTGGATGAATTGGGGTAAAACGGGTCAGACACAACATTAAATTATCCCTGTTACGTTTCTAAATGTGATATGCGTAAAATGTATGTATGTATGACTCAAAATATATTGCGGAGATTGCAATGATATGAGCAGAATGAAGAAAAACCATCAACTGAAGGGATATTGGGGCAAAATAGGCTATCTGCAAGATCCAAAAACACGCAAAGTCGCTCCAAATTACTTCTACGCAGATATCCTGTAGGGTTTGTACTTTTCCAGCGAAAATAATTTGTGACGATTGCTGCTGTTCGGAAAGTAACAAGAAAAATCGAATAAAAGGAAAGAATTTGGGTAAAACGGGCCAGACACGACATGAAATTATCTCTGTAAAGTTTCTTAATATGATATGCGTAAACCATATGCATTTTCATTCAAAATAAATGGCGGAGATTGCAACTATATGAGCAGAATGGAAAAAAAACCCATCAATTTAGGGTGAATTGGAGAAAAACGAGCCACTTCCCGTGCTCTACACAACACGAAACCTGCGCCAATCGATTTACTAGCCCATTTCCTTTCAGGAATGCGTTTGGTTTGGTTTGAAAACCAGCGGCATCTCTTACTTGGGAATTTGGGTTTATTTTTTCCCACTGTGCGTTGGTTACAGTTGATTTAGCCTCATTCAACAATTTCGCCAACTAGGCGTGAGAGTAGTTTGGATTTTCGCCATGCACATGCTAAATTTTGATGCGTTGCTTCTCTTCCTTCGACAACATTCTGATAACTGAAATGCAAATCTCAAAATCAAAATAGAGGCATGATGCTACACGCACAAAATGAGGGGTGTGCAAATTTTTAAATGCACGATGAAAGGAAATGCGTCAAGTTTAAGTCGACCAAATTTTGATCGAAACACCTTTTATACTGATCTAACGGCAGCGTTTGATACAATCAACTATGAAATTTCGTTGGCGATGCGTCCGTGTTCACGGCCAGTCCTGAGCGAAAGAAAAACGGCTTTGACATCCCTTCTCACTGATCGTCAGCCACAGCAGCACCTTCTTGGGGAACTTGGTGTGTGAAATGAACATCACCTCGGAGCTCACTTCCTTCCTGAGGAAGTAAAATACGAAGTGCCAGTCGTTGCCATCCAGAGTGAAATAGGTCCTCGTCGTCCATCGCCACCACCACGTCGCGATTAGCTGGGAAAATCAAGTTGACCATCTTATTCAGCCGGTGCCGCTGTGCCATTGCCCGCAACTCCGAAACCAGTGGACGCGACTTCCGCTTCGTGCTGACATGTATGTTCATGTTCGCCAGGTACTTTTCACTGTTTGGCAGGTTGAATTGATCTCCCGGCCAAGCGCACGCACCAATGTAGTCAGTTTTCCCTCGGTCTTCCTCTACGTTTCGTAAAATTGGAGTTGTGACAAAAAATGCACGCTTGCAACTAAATGAAGGAAAATTTAATGTAACTGGCAGCAGGGGTTCAAACTTCTATCAAAACATGCTTCTTACCCGAGAAATAAACTTTTTGTGTTTAAGTATTCTGGATAATTCTCATTTTTGGTAGAAATTTGTGTTTCATTTGTATGGGAGCCCTCCCTTCCAGAGGGGGTGGTTTCTTAAACCACCACACAATGATTGCCTTCAAAACCCCCCACATGCCAAATCTGGTTCCATTTGCTTGATTAGTTCTCGAACCATCACAAAATTTGAGTTTCATTTGTTTGAACCCACCCATTTGAGTTTCATTTGTTTGAACCCACCGCCCTTTCAAAAAGGGGAGGGGTCTTGAACAACTATAGAAACATTCTTGCCTTCAAAACCCCCCACATGCCAAATTTGATTCGATTTGCTTGATTAGTTTTCGAGTTATGAAGAAATGTGTGCCTCATATGTATCAGAGCCCCCCTTCCTGAGAGAGTAGGGGTCTCAAACAATCATAAGAACCTTCCCCAGCCCCAAAAACGCCTTCATATAAATTTTCACGTTGGTCGGTTCAGAAATTTCCGAGTCTATAAGGGTCTGACAGGCAGACAGACAGACAGAAATTCATTTTTATGTATATAGAAATCTACCCTCCAAAAACCTCCACATGCCAAATTTGGTTCCATTTGCTTGATTTGTTCTCGAGTTATGCTGAAATTCGTGTTTTATTTGTATAAGAGACCCCTCTTTCAGTGAGCGGAGGAGTTTCAAACCACAATAGAAACATTTCTTGCCTTCGAAAACCTCCACATGACAAATTTGGTTCCATTAACCTGATAAGTTCTCGAGTTATTCAGAAATTTGTGTTTCATTTGTATGGAAACCCCCCTCCCGCCCCCTTCCAGATGGCGGAGGAGTCTCAAACTTCCATAGAAACATTTATCTCCTCCAAAAACCACCACATGCCAAATTGGGTTCCATATGCTTGATTAGTTCTCGAGTTATGCACAAATTTGTGTTTCATTTGTATGAGAGCCCCCCTCTTCCAGAGGGCGGACGGGTCTCGATGTACCTTAGAAACATTTCTTGCCTTCAAAAACCTCTACCTGACAAATTTGGCTCCATTTACTTGATTAGCTCTCAAGTTATGTAGAAGCTTTTGTTTCATTTGTATGGGAGCACCGCCCCCCAACCTAACAGAGAGAGGGGAGGGGTCTCGAACTATCGTAGAAACATTTATTGCCTTTAAAATCCCCGCATGCCAAATTTGGTTCCATTTGCTTTATTAGATCTAGAGATATGAAGAAATTACAGTTTCATTTGTATGACAGCACCCCTTCTAGGAGAGGAGAGGGGTCTCAAACCACCATAAAAACATTTTTCTCCTCCAGAAAACCCCACATGCCAAATTTGGTTCCATTTGCTTGATTAGTTCTTGAGATATGCAGAAACTTCTGTTTCATTTGTACGAGAGCCTCCCTTTCTAGAGAAGGGAGGGGTCTCTGGCTACCATAGAAACATTGCTTGCCTCCAAAAACTTCCGCATGCTAAATTTGGGTTCCTTTGCTTGATCAGTTCTCGAGCTATGCAGAAATTTGTGCTGCACTTGTATGGGAGTCTCGCTTTCCAGAGAAGGGAGGGGTTTCAAACCATCATAAGAACCTTCCGGTGTCCAAGACAAATCTAACACAGCAAAAATCTTGCCAAACGGTCCTGCCGCTCACGAGTTAAATCGTGACAAAGGACACCCCAACTCATTTTTATTTATATATATACTAGCTGATCCCGGAGCGAGCGTTGCTACGCCTGCAATTAAATGAATGAACATTACATAGAACTGACGCTTTTTTTTAATGAGTTTTTTTTTTTGAGTAATAAGGAGTTCAAACTTCTATCAGAACATTCTTCTTACACAGACAATACACAGTTTGTGGCTTAGTTACCTGGATAATTCTCAGGATTGGTTAAAATTTGTGTTTGAATTCAACATAGAAGCATTTCTTGCATTCAAAAAACCCCGCATACCATTTTTGATTCCATTTGCTTGATTAGTTCCCGAGTTATGCAGAATACTGTGTTTTATTTGTATGGGAGCCCCTCCTTTTATGACGGGGAGGGTTCTCAAGCTACCATAAAAACCTTTTTTGCCTTCAAAAACTCACACATGCTAAATTTGGTTTCTTTTGCTTGATTAGTTCTCGAGTTGTATAGAAATTTGTGTTTCATTTGTATGGGAGCCCCCCTTTCCAGTGAAGGGAGGGGTCTCAAACCATCATAAGATTATTCTCCGGCCCCAAAAATCTCTGCATGCAAAATTTCACGCCGATCGGTTCTTCCGCTCGCGAGTTAAATCGTGACAAAGGAAACCCCAACTCATTTTTATTATATAGATAGATACTTCCACAAGTAGGTACTTACACAAGACTTCAAGATTTCAAGATTCAGATGTCAAGGATAAAATCTTCCATATGTCAGAAGATTGAAAGTATTGAATCATCTTTCATGATATGATAAGCACAAATTCCTTGAAATATTAAATTCGCTTTTCTTCCACTTCTTAAATTCATCCTAATGGCGGTTGCCCTAATAGCATTAGGCCTAATGGCATTTGGCCTGATAGTCTTGCTGGTCACCGTTTACTGGTCAATCTTTCTTATATATAGGGTAAGCTGAAAAAACACTAACCGTAAAATTGTTGTACAATTTACAACACAGGTTGATTGATATGTCCACTGCTTCATAATTAACCTGCTGGCCGGGTGTTAGACATCGAACAAAACATCCACCCGAATCAACAAGCCATCTGCATGTGTTTTGGTATTTGTATTTCTTACGAACCTGTTCACAAAACCAGCAGCAAAATGCAAACATTTACAGCGCGCTCGACAGAGCCGAATGTGTTGTAAAAGAATGTTCCCCTCTCCCTTGGCATTTTACTACAAAAACATTAAAAGTCAACAAAACAAACTTGTGTTCAGCAGCGCACAAAAAAGTGGCGAAAAGCTACAAGGTAATCGATCGAGACCAGCTACAGTACGGGGCCTACAGATATTAAAAGAAGGCTGCCAAAACCATCAAACCGATCGAATGAAGATGTACAAATAAGCGAGAAGGGCGGTTGGACAGCCGCGGACGAATTCACCATCACCCAGGCAAACACACGGCGATCCTCTTGCTTTGATCGATGAAGCGAAGGGGAGGGAAAACTATAACATTTGTGAGCAATAAAAATATGATAAATTGTAAATTGACCCAAAGCGAATACGGACGAGTATGTCGAACCTTTCCGAGGCACACGAGTGTCAGCAGTGCTGCAGAGTGGAGAGGTAAATCAAATAAAAAAAACCCGCATTAATCCACCGATGGTGAGACTGAACCCTTCTTACATTTCATCAGAATTACGAATTCAAATGTGGCCAATGTTGTACTGAATACATATTTTCATCAGAAATTCCAGGAAGATCCAAGAATATTCGATATGTCATACATTCAGTTTTTAGAATGAACTATTTGTCAATCCTGGACGGATTGTTCATCGATGTGATTAAAATATTACCATTATTAATCTTTAATGACCTGTTTATGTTATTTATATGTATACAAGAGGAAATTACATAAATACTAGAAATTTCATACAATTAGTCCATAGAATGCATTATAAGACAATCCTAAGTATCAATTTCGATTATCGATATGGATTCAAGATGATTAATAAGCAAATATTCGTTGAAAATAGTAAATGGAGACTTTGTGTAATTTTCGACATACTCGTTGCAGTTGAAAACCAGCCACTCGAGCCAATCGATGCTGCTCTAATTCTTTACAGTAGCATAGTGTGGCTAGTCCGCTGTATGTGCTATACAACGCTCCAGATACGACACAATAGAATGCAAGCGGCATCGATTGGTGTGATTGGTCTTGTTCGGTTTTGCACTGCAACGAGTATATTGTCATCTCACAATTATGTGCTCTCAGGTATTGTTTTGGTCATGTCTCCATGAAGAATTATCCAATCATAATGAAATTTTGACCAGTTATTTGGAAATATCATAGCTTTGATTTGGCACCAACAAAACTAAAATCGGTACACAAATAGCTCAGTATGTAATCGGAGACTAAACTGTTTGATTACTATTATAATAGGCCTTCAAGTACTGTTTCGTTCATATCTTCGTAACGAAATGTCCGAATGAAAAAAATCAATAGCGTTCTATGGGAATGTTGTAGCTTCCATTTGCCGTCAACAGAACTGAAATCGGTTCACAGATGGCTGAGAAACCGATGTGACATTATTTGTAACGCACACACACACATACACACACACACATACACACACACACACACACACATACATACACACAGACATGTGCTCAGTTCGTCGAGCTGAGTCGAATGGTATATGACACTCGGCCCTGTGGGCCTCGGATAAAAGTCGAGTTTTCAAGCGATCTTAATACCCTTCTATTGATGTAAGAAGGGTAAAAACAGCTTACGTTGTATAGTCTTCCGATATATTTCACCCTGCTCCTCGGGCAACGAGCAGCATTCCTCTGCTGGCGTTCGCCGAACGGTCATCAGTTGGATCGACCGCAGCACCAAAGAAATAAATTAAACCGATGATGTAAAGTAAAAGGGCCACAAAAAAAGTTCGAAACATTCATAACTTGCCCATTTACGATTCTCGAGTTTGTTTTCAACCATGTTCATTCATGTAGGGAAATTTGTTGTATTATAATGCTTCCTGTTGGATTGACTGGTTGGTATTCAAAATTTCTCTACCATAGAACTGCAGGAGAGGCGATTCTAGGAGAAAACTTTAATCATGGAACAACAGTCATTTTCGACTGAATCATGTTTAAATAATTATGGGAAATTATGAGAAAGTAGTAACGATATCAAAACTTTTAGCACTTTTTTTAATAAGTTCGTTTCTTTGTTTGGCTCAGGCGTGGGTAACACTTTACGAAACCGATATTCAATATTGTTATCAACAATGTTTTATTTCTCGAGTTTATTAAAATTGAGGTGCCAATTACTTGTGGTAAGCTCGAGTTTAATGGGTCACATTATCGATTGAAAGAGGCTAGGCAGCTTACTCACTCAAAGTATTAGTTGCTGTGACATCTACCAAGTTTTTGATGTCCCTTTTAGGAATTAAGCCGCAGATTGGTGGGCACATCTTGCTGGGTAGGTACAAGTAGTACTAAAACATCCTTTAGCACTTCTGCGCAAATATTTCACTTCATCGATACAGAGAAGTTTATTTGTAGTGTTTGGTAGAATGAGATTTTTTGCTTGTCCTATGAATCATGAAACTCATGGTTAAGGTCTACCGGTCAAGCATAGGTACCGTTCAACATGTTTAAATTTAGCTCCTGCATAATTTTTTATCAAAAGCCAACGTGATGCACCTATTCACTTTCATGGGACGTTTCGCCAAAAACACTCAGTCTCGTAAACCCGCTTTTCGCTGCAAAACTGATCAAGTTCTTTGTTCTGAATTAAATTGCAGTAAGAACCAAGGATCCAAGCAACCTAGATTTCTCGACCTGATTGAAGCATGTCACCCTAATATTTTCCTGATATCTGAATAACACAAAATGTTTGAACTGAAAAAATATATGGAAAAATGACTTAACACTGATAAATGATTACTGATTAAACTGATGAATTCGGAGAGCATTAGTGACGGGCGCATTCTATCGAAGCGCATTTTTTGTAATAAAAAACTACAAGGTACAGCCTCATTGAATTGTTTGACATAATGACGTAGGACTACGTATTTAAATGTAAGGTGTTTCCAGGCGTTGTAAAACTAGCAACTTGGTCTATTCTGATTGATTTGGTGCTCAATAACATAGAAACGCTAGAAAAAATGTAGGAAATATTTTTATGGGACGTGAAATATCGCCCAAACTGTCCTGGAGTTTAGAACTTGAGATCTGCGGTTGTAACAGTAGCTTTATCCGCTGTAGAATGTTATGATATTTATTCAAACATACACACTTAGAAAATTTTACAGTATTCGGTAATTTTTTTACCGAACTTTCAACAGCTGAAAGTGTAGTAAAAAATCACCGAATACTGCAAAATTTTCTAGGTTTGTATTCAATGAATGACCTAGAAGACCAACCAGCATTATGAGATAATCTTGGGATATGCTATGCCAAACAAACTAACTTAACTTTGTTTAGCCCAAAAAGATACTGTTACAATTATAGACCTTAATTTTTGAAGGACAGTTTGAATGACCTGAAACTAACAAATCATTAAATATGTATGAAGATGTATCGTAGCATTGTACAGTAGGCTGATGCAAAATTTGAAATATTTGCTCCCCTAAGCTTAATCGACACCAATTTGGGTCCTGATAGTCCCCAAAAAATTTTAACACATTTGGTTTTAATTTGGCTTTGCACACGCTATTCAAAGTTTGTATGGGAATTAGTATGAAGAATCTCAAACTTACATTTCCAGATCCCTAACATCTTGATATTATGTCCTTAAACCAAATCTTATAAAGATTCATATAGTGTAAGTTGTCAACTGTCAAAATGCCGAAGATACCTGACATGTAAATTTTATACAAAAATAGTTATTCAATAAAACATAAAATACACATTTTAGGTATGATGTTTTATTCTTATTTTTGTTTTCTTATTATTTATATGTTTTTTATATTTTATATTTATATATTTTATGTATATGTAAAGGTGCACCGCGGGGGAGGTAAACTACATTCACACTTCCTCAGTATGATTGCCCAGGGAGTTGAGAAATTTTCCTTCACGAAAACTTCCTAAAGTAGACCGGGAATCGAACCTAGCTACCTCCAGCATGGTGTTGTTTGGAGCCACGCCTTTACTGATTGAGCTATGGGAGAACCTTTTCATGCACGTAAGCTATAATTCATATCATAGTAGGTTTCGGTATATGGAGCCAATTTGCTTAGCACGAGAATGGCCACAGATCGTCCAAGATCAGTTCAGACTACGAGGATTATCACTGCAATCAAAAGAAAGAATTGGGCGCATCCAGTTCAATGAGGAAAATGGTGAGGAAAATTCAGTGCGTTCGTTTATGTCGATGATTAGAAAATGTTTTGAATACTGGTAACCCAAACATGTTCCACAATACAGGAACAATACAGATCTCTCTGAGATTGTTATTTATTGCTTCGTTCCCCATCAGTGTATACTGTGTTCGCTAGACAGTGATAGTAATGATCGTATACGATCGGTATTTTCGATGTTTTTTATCACTGATCCTTGGGTATCGTTCCATATACCAGGGCAGAGTTAGTTCGCTATCAATTGTGCGCGCAGAAGCTAACAATAAAACGTAGCTCTTAGAACCGTTTGTGTTTTTTTAATAGAGGTCCTTAGGTCATTAAAGTGTAAAAGTTCTAGAGTGTGTTTATACGGTCGATATTCGCCCAATGTCCGAAGAAAGGTTTTCTCCACGGTACCGGTAAGAACATTTTTGGTCCTTCGAACCGGATCGGGACCGGTAACCCGTTGAACTGGAGAAACCCATGAAAATCGGACTTTAAAGTGTGATGGACAATAGAAGTCTGATGGACAATAACAGTGTCATCGGTAGTATGGCTATACTACCCGCCATAGCAGTGGAAGAAAATTAAATAGTGCGCTAATTTATCACCGCAGTGCATATTAGTGGCAATAGTGATTCATGATGAACTCTAATATTTCAAGCAGTTAATCTTGGTTGAATTTGTGTGGATATTGACCTTTGATAGACAGTGAGTGTTGATCTATTACTAGTTGAAGAGTGATTTTTAAATATGGCTAGTGAATTGAAAGATCTTCGGCGGCAAGAACGACAGCTGAAAAGCACGTTCGACGGGGTAAGAAAATTCATCGATCGGTTCAAGATGGAGAAACATTCTTGTCAGATTGATACCAGACTGGAGCTGTTAGAAGCTGCAATGAAAAAGTCCTACTCGATGCGGAGAAAAATCGATCAAATTTCGGATGAAATGGATGAAGAAGCTGCAGCCGAGACGAAGGAAAGTTCTACAGATCGCAATGTTCGTTTGGAAGCGCTTGCTGAACGACGTAGTCAAGAAAGTGAGGCAATCATTCAACAAACAGAAGACACCTATTGTGAGCTAAAGTCATCTCTACAGTCCCTTCAAGATTGTTCGTCCCTCGGATCGTCTTCGGCAAACCCTCCAGTAGTGCCCACCCAGACTGCAACTAATACAGCATCAACAGTGAAGCTTCCCGAATTACGATTACCAAACTTCGGTGGTCGGCTTCGGGACTGGGTCACATTCCGTGACATGTTCAAAAGCTTGATCCATCGGAACCGACAGCTATCCAACATGGACAAGTTTAGCTACTTGCGGTCATCATTTGTCTGCGAAGCATTGCAAGAGATTGGATCATTGGAGATGACGTCGGCAAATTATTCTATTGCCTGGGATCTACTGCAAAGGCGCTATGAAAATAAAAAACTCATAGTTAAAGCACATCTCGAAGCCCTGTGTGCTGTTGAACCAATGAAACGGGAGAGTTACGAAGCTTTGAATCATATTATCAGCGAGTACGACAGGAACCTTCAAATGATGGAAAAGATCGGAGAGGATACCAAAAACTGGAGCACCATCCTGGTCCATATGGTGTGTTCACGGCTTGACTATACTACGCTCCGCCACTGGGAATCACATCATTGTTCCAAAGAGGTGCCCAAGTTTGACGATTTGTTGACTTTCCTGCGAAATCAGTGTTCTGTGCTTCAATCAATTGCTCCAGAGAAATCTATTAGCTTCGAGCTTCGAAAATCGAAATCTACAGCCAGTCATCCATTCACTTACTCCCCGATGCAATGCCCTTTCTGTAAAGAAACTCAGCATTAAGCATTCAAGTGCCACAAATTCCTGCAGTTGAAGGTGTCTGAACGATATGAGAAGGTGAAAAAATGTAGATTGTGCCTAAACTGCTTCTCTTCCTCGCATCTGGTTCGGTCTTGTCAAAAGGTGTTTTTCGTCATTGTCACCGGAAACACCATTCTCTTTTGCATATGGGCTCAACGGAAGGCGGAGGATCTGCTACATAGTCCCAGAACAGATCCTCCGTACCACCAGAACAGACTCGAACACAGAAATCAAATAACCAACAATCACAGCCACACACCCAGAACCAAACCATCCCAAATCACAACATAAGACCTTCCACAAGTTCATTCCCTATCGCAAGCAAAAATTCACACCCACCACCCACCACAGATCTTACTCTCTCAGCAAACACACACTCATTGCCTGTCAACATGCACACTCCATCGCGCCAAGTCCTATTATCTACCGCATTGGTGCGCATAACGGATCCGTATAGAAACGTGCAACTAGCAAGAGCTTTGCTCGATTCATGCTCCGAGTATTGCTTTATTTCAAAAAATCTTTGCAACAAACTCAAGCTAGCAGTCACTGCTAACCACCTGTCTATAGCAGGCATCGGATGTTCCTCGGCAAAATCAACGAAGATGGTTAATGCGACAATACTCCCACGGTCGCTAAAAATATCTCCGTACTCGGAGAACATCCAACTACACGTTCCTCCAAAAATGACTACGTATCTTCCAACCGAGTTCGTCGATATTCAGCAACTAGCGAATCCAGAGCATTTGACTCTTGCGGATCCGGAGTTTTTCAAACCTGGTCCGATAGAACTCATTATTGGTGTTGAATACTATTACGACCTCTTGACTGACGGTAGAATAAAGCTCTTCGATGAAGGACCCACGCTTCAAGAAACAGTCTTCGGCTGGGTTGTATCTGGGCGCGTACCTGGAAATAATCTGACTCCATCGCGAACTGTGGCGCACCCGTGTGCTACACTCGATCTGCAGGAACTGTTAACCAAATTTTGGGAACTGGAAACCTGCAACACCAGAAGCACGCTATCTGTAGAAGAATCGATGCGTGTGGAATTCCGCGATCGAACTACGACACGAGATGAGGATGGTAGATTCGTAGTTACACTCCCCAAAAAGAAGCTATTATCCAGCAGCTTGGCGATTCGAAAACTAGCGCTCTTAAACGTTTCTATGGGCTCGAGCGTCGGTTCACCACAAACAGTACATTGAAGGATCTTTACTGTGATTTCATCGACGAGTACTTGGCCATGGGTCATATGGAGGAACTTTCTGAAATTGAAGAGCCAGTGTGCTATTTGCCACATCATGCCATACTGAAGCCTGATAGCACAACCACAAAATTTCGTGTCGTGTTTGACGCTTCATGCAGGATCTCATCGGGAATTTCGCTAAACGATGGATTGATGGTTGGACCGGTTGTGCAAGATGATTTGTATTCTATCACGCTGCGTTTTCGCTTCCGTAGATTTGTAGTCATTGCAGATGTTGCAAAAATGTATAGGATGATTAAGGTTTGTCGTACAGATCTCCTCCTTACATGCATCTATTGGAGACGGTCGCCAAATGAACCCGTCAAAACTTACAAACTAACAACGGTAACCTATGGAACGAGCTGTGCACCGTACTTAGCAACAAAATGCCTTCAACGTTTGGGAAATGAAGGAGAAACCTGCTACCCAACCGCAGCAAGGACTTTGAAAAAGGATTTTTACGTCGATGATGTTCTGACTGGCACAGACAATTTGGAGGAAGGCAAGGTTCTTGTGAAAGAATTGATATCACTTGCAAATTCGGCTGGTTTCATCTTGCGAAAATGGAGCTCAAATAGCACTGCACTTCTGTCGTGTGTTCCCTCTGATCTCCGAGATGAACGCACATCTTTTGAACTGGATTCATCAACGTCTGCCGTCAAAACGCTTCGCCTAATTTGGAAGCCAGCCACTGACAATTTCTGCTTTAGTGTTCCGAAATACAACACCGAAGCTCCTATCACCAAAAGGACCGTTCTCGCTGAATCTGCTCGGATTTTTGATCCTCTTGGTCCGATTGGCCCTGTAGTGGTCCAAGCTAAAATATTTCTGCAAGCGCTGTGGAAACAAAAATGCGATTGGGACGACGTGTTACCCGAAGACCTACAGAACTTCTGGCTCGAATTTCGTCGTAATCTACTGGCTTTGAACACTCTCACTGTTCCCCTATAGATTTCCTACACTGAAGACCTAGCCACGGTAGAATTGCATTGCTTCTGCGATGCATCGCAAGTAGCTTATGGCGCATGCCTGTATCTCCGTTGCGTTACCACTGACGGATCGATCACTGTTCGGCTAATTACTGCAAAGTCGAAAGTTGCTCCACTCGAAGATCTTAAGCGCAAGAAGAAAAGGCAATCCTTACCACGGCTGGAGCTCACCGCAGCTCTTCTGTTGAGTCATCTGTATGAAAACTTTTGCAGCAGCATTCAGATTCCGTTCCAGTCGTACTTTTGGACCGATTCTACCATTGTCCAGTATTGGCTAGCATCTCCATCCTCTCGGTGGCAAATCTTCGTCGCCAACCGCGATTCGGAAATCCAGCACATAACCAAGAACGGCGTATGGAACCATGTGTCTGGTACAGAAAATCCAGCGGATATCATTTCTCGTGGGATGATGCCTGCACAATTGAAGTACGAAGCGCTTTGGTTTGAAGGTCCACTTTGGATACGTCAAGACCGTTCCACGTGGCCGAATAATTCACCACAACAACTCGATTTTGACCATTCACTCTTGGAAGAGAGAATCGCTGTCGTAATGCCTGCTCGTGCAAAGCCTCCGAACGAAATCTTCATCCTTCGATCGTCGGTCACCGAGCTTATATCCGTCGTTTTATCCACAATATCAACAGGATTACTGGATTTGTTCGCTTACGCGAACTGAACGAAGCTACTGCAATTTTAGTACGGATTGCTCAGGAAGAGAGTTTCACTGAAGAATTAGCTGCTCTCGAAAAGGGTCGCGAATTGAAGGTAGCATCTAAAATTTTCTCATTAAATCCTCTTCTAATGAAAAAAACGCTGCGCGTTGGCGGCCGGCTTGCACATGCTCCTATTCCGGAAAGTCGCAAACATCCCATGATCCTTCACCACCAACATCCGTTCACCAAACTAATAATGCGACATTACCACCTGAAGCACTTTCATGCTGGTCAACAGCTTTTAATTGCATCCGTCAGAGAAAGGTTTTGGCCAACAAATGCTCGCAGCTTAGCTCGTCAAGTTTGTCATGAGTGCGTTTGCTGCTTCCGGAATAAACCAAAGGTACATGAACAGTTAATGGCGAATCTTCCATCTATTCGAGTCAGTCCAGGAGCAGTGTATATTAAAGTTAGTGAGGATTTTTGCGGCCCGTTCTATACTCGGTATCCCATTCGACGTAGTACAGCTGTAAAATGCTATGTGGCGATCTTCGTATGTCTGACAACTAAGGCCGTTCATTTGGAAGTTGTAGCAGATTTGTCGACACAAGCATTTCTGGCTGCATTCAAGCGCTTTGTTGCTATTAGAGGCAAGCCGCAAGTGGTCATGTGCGATAACGCCACCAATTTCGTAGGAGCAAGCAGAGAATTGGAAGAATTACGGCATCAGTTCCTCGATCAGCAGTTCCAACACACCGTAGTTCGCACAGCAGAAGACGAAGGAATTCAGTTCGACTTCATACCAGCACGCTCACCAAACTTTGGAGGATTATGGGAGGCGGCCGTGAAATCCTTCAAGGTTGTAGGAACCGAAAGTTGAGCTATGATGAGCTGCACACAATCGCACAACAGGCTGCAGCTATCTTGAATTCACGCCCAATTACGCCTCTCAGCAACGATCCCAATGACTTTGAGGCACTAACACCGGGTCACTTTTTCATTGGACGGCCCCTGACAGCAATTCCGGAACCAGACTTGCAAGAAATACCAGAAAACCGACTGTCTGCTTGGCAACGAACCCAAGGTTTTGTACAACAATTATGGCGGAAATGGAAAACACAATATCTTTCGGATCTGCACAATAGGATGCAGTGGACTAGGAAGCGCGACAACGTCAAGATAGGCAGCATGGTTATCGTCAAGGAGGACAATCTGCCTCCTCAAAGATGGAAGTTGGGTCGAATAACTGAAGTTTCTAGCGGATCGGATGGCAACATTCGAGTAGTGACCGTTCGCACCCAGGACGGGTCATTTAAACGGGCCATTTCCAAAATATGCGTTCTTCCAATCAAGGATAACGCACCCTCGGTCGAAGGAAATTAGTTGTTCCTACGATGGTGCTTCGGCACCGCGGAGGTCTTCACCTTGGAGGCCTCCGCTTTCCAGTTAAGTAAATGTATTATATTTCATTGCAAAAAACTTAAGGAATGTTTGTACTCCATAGCCGCTCCGGCCCGTCCCAGTCATGGGACGTCCGCCTCCTGGAAGATGTCGCACAATTCTCTGGTCCAGGCAGTCCCATTCCGTCAATCGTCACCTTGATGTTGTCCAGCATGTCCTATCTTCTTCGATTGCATGGTCGTTATCGCTTTCGTTAGAAATTACATTTTCTCACTGGCATCAATCAATCTCGCTAGCCATTCGTCAATACCACCAAGGTCACAGCCCCATCATGAATCCAGTCATCGTCAAGTCCAGCCGAGCGTCTAGTCTCATCACTCGGTCCCGCTGTTTCGCAATCGACAAGTCTTCCATAGGGCCTGATCAACCCGTCCGGATGGCCAGTCTTCACCGTAACAGCCTCGTAGCGTCAAGTATGGTAGCTGATGATATCCAACATAGCAAGAGCGATGAGCTATTCGTCGTCATCGGTGTCTGAGACACCCGCGGAGGCCAGGAGGCCTCCGCTCCAGGCAAGTTCTGTTAATGTTCAAAATTTCAATTTAAAAAGCACCCGATTTTTTGTAGAATAGAATGATGTCAGATATCACCAGCCGGTGATGGAAGAGCAACAACCGTTCACATACCGTTTCGAATCGAATACTACGTTCTCCTTCAACACAAGGTCATCGCACTCAACATTAGGCAGCAACAGTCAACGAACGAGTAGGCAAACCAAATCGTTATAATAAGGTAGTAGTTAGTCAGTTTCATATAAGTAGAAGGAACAGTGTTGGTCGCAATGGCGAGGAAATAATTAGATTGAAATCCCTTTGATTTCAAGGCGGCCGGCATGTCGAGGATTAGTAAACGTTTTGAATACTGGCAACCCAAACATGTTCCACAATACAGGAACAATAGAGATCTCTCTCAGATTGTTGTTTATTGCTTCATTGCTCCATTCCCTAGTGTATACTGTGTTCGCTAGACAGTGATAGGAATGATCGTATACGATCGGTATTTTTCGATGTTTTTATAACTGACCCTTGCGTATCGTTCCATATACCAGGGCAGAGTTAGTTCGCTATCGATCGTGCGCACAGAAGCTAACAATAAAACGTAGCTCTTAGAACCGTTTGTGTTTTTTAATAAAGGTGCTTGAATCATTAAAGTTTAGAATTCGAGAGTGTGTTTATACGGTCGATATTCGCCCAATGTCCGAAGAAAGGTTTTCTCCACGGTGCCGGTAAGAACACCAGCCTTGTACCCGAATTTAACAACCGTCTCACGCACTCCATCCCTAGCAAGTTCTCATAACGTTAATGTCGGTATGAAGGAAAATACAAATACAATTTTGTATGCCCGATTTGGCTTCTATTTGAATCAGTGAGTGGCCCCACAATCTTACATTTAGTTAGTGTTTATTTTATTATTTCAGTGTTTCAAATAAACGGTAAGTAAATATTTTCAGCCGTCACTGTATACACGCAAAGAAATCATTCTGCTTTGAATCAACAAAATATTTTGTTGGTATTCAAAACAAAGTTTGTATTTGTTTCAATTCTTAAAAAAGTTCCAAATCAATTCAAAATTTTATTCAAATTAAACCAATAAAATTATTTAAAGTAATCACCGCTGTTTGATTCAAGACAATCACATTTATTTTTAAACTCAAATGATTAATTTATTGCTTGAACAAAGTATTTTGTCACCCTAACAAATCACTCTGCTTTGAATCAACAAAATATTTGGTTGGTATTCAATGCAAGCTTTCTGTTTGTTTCAATTCATAAAAAGTTCCAAATCAATTCATAATTCCATTCAAATCAAACCAATATATTTTTTTAAAGTAATCACTGCTGTGTAATATAAATTTAAATAATGTTTGCTTTATAACAACCACATTTATCGTTTAACTCAAATGTTTAATTTATTGTTAAAACCAAATTATTTTTTCACGCTAAGAAATTACTCTGTTTTGAATCAACAAAGTGATTTGTTGCGCTTCAATACAAGGTTTCTATTTGTTTCAATTCATGAAAAAGTTTCAAATCAATTTAAAATTTAATTGAAATCAAACCAATCAAATTACTTAAAGTAATCACCGCTGTATGGTATTCGTTTAAATAATATTTGATTTATAACAATCATACTTATTTTTAAACGTCGTTTTAAACTAAAATGGTTAATTTATTGTTTTTATAAAATCAAATTATGTATGAGCGCACATTTCATAGTTGCCATATTGCTGCCTCTGCCTTGGTTTTTCTAGTGTATGTATGAACATGTTAATTTGTAAAACAGATTATCAACGAATTATTCTCTTTGCAGATAACTGGAAAAAGAGCACAACTTGGAAGACGATTTAGAAAATAAGCTGCCATTATGACTGCCTCTCCGCAATAGTTCTTCCCGAGTCCTGCATCCAACCACATGCACGATGTCATCTGCTGCTAAGTCCGATTCATGCTTTCCAACACGCCGTTCGGCAGGCGGAATATGGTGCGGTAATTATTTAAAAACAATAAAACACGATTCTCAGTTTTATAAAGCATGAAGTATTATTTCAATCAAATGGTTTTATTGTATTAGTTCTTCGATGTTTATTATTTCAACAAATGCGTTTAGTTGATTTAACAAAACATTTTGTTTTGAACAATAAAACACGATGTTCAATTCTATAAAACAAGAAGTTTTATTTCAACTCAAAGGTTTTCTTGAATTACTTCATCATTGTTTATTATTTCAACAAATGCGTTTAGTTGGTTTAACAAAACATTTTGTTTTGAGCAATAAAACACGATGTTAAATTTTACAAAACATGAGGTTTTATTTCAACTCAAAGTTTTTGTTGAATTAGTTCATCAGTTTTATTGGTCCATATTTAAACCAAAATTTTAGTTGAATTGATTCCTATTTTGAATTGGTATAACTGCGTATTTTTTTGCGTGTAGGATTCACAGTCTATTCTGAATAATTTCACTATTGCATTAGGGCATCTTCAGCGGTGGTCTATATTTGGAACAACTTTATACTTGATTTGCATCAGAAAAACTTGAATAGAACCAGCTAAATTAGACCAACTTCGCGTTCGGTCATAATTCCGAGAGCTTTTTTAAACTAGTCAGAATTTTAGGAAAACTGCAGTCGCTGTCAAAAACTTAGATTTGTTGAACCATTTGTTATTCAGAAATTAAATGAAAAGCAATTTGCAGGCAATGGGGGGCGTGAGGAAATGATCAACATTCGAAGCGAGCAACACTATTTGCTGTCTGGCGCCAGCATCACCTGCACCACTTTTCAGCACAAAAGCTGAAATTGTACTCTCTAATTGGGATTATCAAGCAGCGTGTAGTGTTTTGGATCTGTTTTTTCTTGTTCCAAATGCTGCAAGTATAGATCAAAACATATACCAGTTTTAAAATGATGCTAAATAGATCCGGTACTAAACAAAATCCACAACACCGGTGCAGCGGTATTTGTGCGTTTGGTCTAAAAAAATAAATCCCATCCACGATTTGTACCACCGTTGAAGATGCCCTTGGGATGTTAAAAAACATGTGTAAAGTTCATCTTGAATGCAACCTATCAACGTATTTGCAAACAACTAGCATACGCGTTATTTCTAAACAACTCAAAATTGAGTACGTTTGACTCAAATACTCAAAAGTAAGTAAAGATAGTTCGTTGTTCGCGATAGCGAAGTTTTCCGGAGCCCAAACGTTCACGCACCGCATTACTACCATGGAGGACGCATCGTTTTGTTTTTACCGCTGACATTGAAAAGATGTACAGGCAGGTTCGAGTTCACCCTGACCATACTTCAGTCCAGCGAATTTTCTGGCGTTCGAACCCTACTGAGCGGCTTCGTATCTTAGAGTTGCAGACGGTTACATATGGAACAGCTGCTGCACCATTTTTGGCAACCCGAGCGTTGGTTCAGCTTTGTGAAGATGAGAGGTCCGACTTTACACTAGCTGCTCGTATAGTACTGGAAGATTGTTATGTAGACGACATATTATCCGGTGCATATTCCATTGAAGAGGCTATTCAAAGTCGTACCCAGCTTCAACTACTTCTAGCTAAAGGATAGTTTCCAGTACACAAGTGGTGTGCCAATGACGAAAGGATTCTATGTGACATTCCAGAATCTGAACGAGAGAAACTTCTTCAGCTTGACCAACTATCTGCCAAAGAGGTAATAAAAACTCTTGGTTTGATATGGAATCCAATTAGTGATGAGTTCCTGTATGCCGTTGACAAATCTATGGGTTTTTTTTTCTTTGGGTCGAATCTACAATTGAGAGATTCTCTCTGGTTTCGCTCTCTTTCATTCATAAACCAATCACCTTTACGTTTTTCATTCTACTATTTGTAGAGTATGCTAGCCAGCACTGTTGTGTTTCGATCTGTACTAAAGAATCCATCGAAAGTTTTATAATGGCGCTGTAATGAAAGAAAGAGAGTGAGCCCGGAGAGAATCTCTCAATTGTAGATTCACCCTAATGAAAAAAAACCTAGAAATCTTCTTCAGACGCAATCGTTGTTACCAAGAGGCACATATTTTCAAAATGTGCAAAATTATTTGATCCTTTTCCATGTCTCTTTGTCTCTCCTGTCTTGGCAAAGCAGTTGATGCAGCGCACATGGTCGGCCAAAATTGAATGGGATTCTCCTTTGGAAGGAGACCAACTGAATGATTGGTTACGTTTTAGTGACTCTCTGAGTGGTGAACAGATCGCACCGACCTGAAGGACATCATTAAGCGAAGTAGCTGTTGAACACGATTTGGCCGACGCGTCAAAGACGACTCCTAATTTAGTGCTCGAACTATCTGGTCGCAACACAGCATGGTGAGGTAAGTAATATTTTATCATATCAGGACGATCATCGGATTCCCGAATTTTCTTGCAATGTCCCAAATGCTCATATTCATCAATGAAGGATGAGTACTGAATTTGCAAACTCGGTGGTTTACGAAGACGCTTCTCCAGGAAAAGTAATCGACGAAGAGCCAACGACCTGTTATTCTCGAGTTGATGGAGGGTACTTCGGAATGAAAGCTTAACTATAAATCTGCCTGTGGAATCTCTTTGGTATAGCTGACGAAAATACTCCTCACATTGCTGCTCTTCTGAAGTGGAGGAATGTTGACTGTCGTTTTATTGATTCGTTGAGAAATTCGATTGTCATGAAATTCAGAGACTGTAGAGAGTTGACGATACTTGATGCCTTATCTTGGATTTCACCAGCGACGACCCAACCCAATTTCGTTTCACGTAAATCTGGTAGACTATCGCCAATAACAAGATGTCCGGGTTCAACAGACGGAAGAACTCGGTAACCCCAATCAACAAATCAATCTCTACTGGGGTACCAAACATTAGATCAGCCAATTGAAAACCTGAGGGAATTTTCCACCCCGAAATGTTGACGGTTTTACACGGAAGAGGATTCGTAATGTTGGATGTGACTAGACATTTCAAGGAGGCATTATACTCAGTGTGTAATGATCGGACATTAACTTCGACTAATAATATTGACTTACTGCGAGCACCGTTTACACCGACAATATCTGCATTAACAGGGGTACCTTTGATTCCCAATTTCTGATACATTGAACCAGATAGTAGATTAGTCTGGGCTCCACAATTGAGAAAAACACGGCAACGGACGGCGCGACCATTTTTATCAAGGATATTTACGACAGCAGTAAGTAGCAATGCATTTGTAAGAACAGTTGAACAGAGAAGTCGATGAAACATTTGTAAACACAGAACTAGGGAAACATTTGTAGACACAGCGGAGCGGATGAAGCTTGGATAGAAATATTTTTCTCTTGCGGTATTAGGTTCACGCATTCAGTAATCTCAGTTTTCCGACGGTCTTCATGAAGAAGCAAATGATGACGTTTATGACATTTAGAACAACTACTCTTGGATTGAAAGTTCAATGTGCGGTGGCCACGACGAAGGGCAATTGAAACAGACTTGTGA
>JASCZW010008473.1:0-50535 GCA_034211315.2 Aedes japonicus
AATGCAAATCGTAGCATTAGTAATTTAGTATTATAATGATGGGGAGTTGTTGAAATTTCTTCGAGTGACACAGTTTCAGTGGTGACTGAAATTAATTTAGAATCGTCTTATGTTACGAGTTAATGATCTTATCAGAAGAACAATACATGTTTTCCAGTTTATTTATTCTTGTCCATCCGCTGAATAAGGTTGCTTTGTTTTTAACACGTTCCTTTCAGATATTTGACATCGCAACGGCCAACTAACTGCCGTTGGTGTCAATAATAAACTTTTTGAATCTCTTCGTTTTCGTTAATGTGAAATCCAGGCTTTGGGTCCCAAGTAAAGTTCAAAATCAAATTGACAACAATTCCTTTTGCCTACTTTTATATGCTTCCGTCAAACTGTTAAGTTCAAAATCTATATATACGATATATAAAAATGGATTTCGTCTGTCTGTCCCAACCATGACTCGGAAAACTACTGAACCGATCGGCGTGAAATTTTGTGTGCAGGGATTTTTGGGGCCTGAAAGGTTCCTATGATATTTAAAGACTCCTCCCTTCTCTGGAAAGGGTGCTCCCATACAAATGAAACACTAGTTTCTACATTACTCGAGAACTAATCCAGCAAAAGAAACCAAATTTAGCAAGTGACAGTTTTAGAAGGCAAAAAAGGTTTCTATTGTGAATTGAGAACCCTCCCCTTCCTAAAAGGAGGGGGGGCTCCCAAACAAATAAAACACAATATTCTGCATGACTCGAGAACTAATCCAGCAAATGGAACCAAATTTAGTATGTGGTGGTTTTTGAAGACAAAAAATGGTTCTATGTTGATTTGAGACCCCTCCTTTTTCTGAAAGGGGGGGATCCCAAACAAATGAAACGTAAATCCTTGCATAACTCGAGAACTAATCAGGGAAATGGAATCAAATTTGGGATGTTGAAGTTTTTGAAGTAGTGAAATGTTTCTATGGTGATTTGAGACTTCCGCCTTCTGAATGGGGCGGGGAGGGGGTGCTCTCAAACAAATGAAACACAAAAATCTGCATAACTCGAGAACTAATAAAGCAAATGGAATGAAATTTGGCATGTGGATTTTTGGATTTTTGTATGTGGAAGAAGAGAAATGTTTCTATGATTGGATTAAGACGCCTCTGCCCTCGGAATGGGGGGGAGGATCCCATAGAAAGAAACGCTAATTTCAGCATAACTCGAGAACAAAAAAAGTAAATGGAACTTTGGAATTTTGAAGGAGGGAAATGTTTCAATGATGATTTGAGACCCCTCCGCCTTCAAAACAAATGAAACACAATTTATGGCATAACACGAGAACTAATCAAGCAAATGGAAACAAATAGAGTATATGGTGGTTTTTGAAGGAAAGAAATGAATCTTTGAGGGTTTGAGCTGTTTAGTGGAATACCTGTAACTAAAAATTAGAAGAAAAAATAGTATTTTCCATTTAATTCTTAATACCTTTGCTTATCTTGACAGAAACGCGTATTTCGTCTACAATGTACGATACTTCTTCAGTGTCTCGTACTCTGCAACCGACCGAGTTATTAATGTGGGACACTGAATTAATGGAAAAATACTAATTTTTCTTCTAATTTATAGTTAAGGACAGAAATGTTTCTATGGTGATTTGAAACTCCTCTGCCTAGTAAAAGTGTGGGAGGGGGGGGGGGGATCTCCCATACAAATGAAAAACAAATTTCTGCATAACTCGAGAACTAATCCAAATTTGGCATATGGAGGTTTTTGAAGGAGAGAATTGTTTCTATGGTAATTTGAGACTCTTACGCCTTCTGCAGGAGAGGGGGGAGGCTCTCAAACAAATGAAACACAAATTTCTGCATAACTCGAGAACTAATAAAGCAAATGGAACCAAAATTGGTATGCGAGGTTTTTTGAATGCAAGAAATATTTCTGTGGTGATGTCAAACATAAATTTCAACCTAACCTGAGAATTATCCAGGTAACTAAGCCACAAACTGTGTATTGTCTGGGTAAGAAGAATGATCTGATAGAAGTTTGAGCCCCTTCTTAGTAAAAAAAAAACTCATTCAAAAAAAAAAGCGTCAGTTCTATGAAATGTTCATTAATTCAGTTGCAGGCGTAGCAACGCTCGCACCGGGATCAGCTATATTCCATAAAACTGACCTGATTTAGGCATCATCTGGCATAAATTGACATGAAATAGTGCATTAAAAATCATATGTTTCCTTCAAACTGTGAAGTTCAAAATCTTTATACATATAACAATGAATTGCTGTTCGTTCAGACCGGATGTTCTGGAATGACGGATTGAAAAGATTTTTTTAAGTGTCTTATATGTGTCGGATATGTGTCTTCCGTGCTATACTCCAAAACGTGCTCACTTCACCTATAGCAGTTCCTCAATCCAATATAATCTTTCCATGAAACAAGCATCTCATGGGATTCTGGATCAACTTCGTTCTATAATAATTCCGCGTGTTTTTACTGAAAAGTACCAAAACGTCAATTCTGAAAAAAGCTTTTTCACTGATGGCTCTCGCCTCAATAGATTCATTAACTTCGGTGTATTCAATGTAAACTCTTGCACCTTCCACAAACTTCAGGAACCTTGTTCTGTTTCTGTTGCTGAACTGGCAGCAATGAACTTCACATTGTGGATGATTTCCAACATGCCCGCAGACCATTACTTCATCATCTTGCGCTCGATGGAACCTAGTAGACACTCATCTTATTTCCTTTCAAAACTAAGGGAACAGATGAGTGTGCTGGTCGAAAGATCATATTTGATCACCTCTGTATGGGTCCCTTCACATTACTCAATCCCGGGCAATGAGAAAGCGGGCCCGCTCGCAAAGGTGGGTACCAAGAAATGCAAATTGTATAAAAGAGACATTTCACACGATGAATTTTACCATTTAGAACGCCAGTGTACCATTTCGAGTTTGCAAACCGATTGGGACACCGTAAATCTAGGACGGCTGTTACATTCCATCAATCCTATTATTTCATCGAGGGCGTGGCTTAAGAACATTAGCCGTGATTTCATCCGTGTGATGAGTAGACCTATGATCAACCGCTACCCATCTCTTTCGAATTACCATCGTGGACATCAATCTTTGCCTGTGTGGAAACGGTTATAAAGACATCGATTACGCAGTCTGGAAATGCACGGATAATCACACCGCCAGAAGGCAACTCTTGAATACCCTAGAGGTCCAAGGAAGACAAGCTTATGTTCGTATAAGAGGTGTGTTGGGATCTTGCGGTCTGTGCTATATACAATCGATTTATGCGCTTCTACAAATGTCTGGTATGAGAATTTAATCTGCTTTTGTTTTTTGTTTTCTTTATTTATTAGTTTGAGTTTATTTTGTTCCGACATCTTGAGGAGTCTTACCGTATCGCACAAAGCTAAAGTGCTGGTGGCAAAATGTGATGAGACTACAGTATCCTATTTCCATGTTCCTCTGTCCAACCTATGTCACCCATATTAACCTCAGGGAGTAAACCGCGAGTAAACGGCCCAAGTCCTACCAATAATAGTATTAGGTATTGCTATGCAAATTAAAATGAATTATCGGCTCCCTTAAACCTAACGCAATTGAGCCAACCAAATAAATGAACTAATTAAAACAAAAGAACCTTTGAACTCATTGCTGCTGGAACGGGAAGAGATTCGAAACATTTTCTCCATAATATCCAGAGTTATAAGGGACCATTTCGCTGAACTGGCCCGCTTGTCGTGCCGCAAGGGATCAGAAGGGATTCTTGGTCAAGATCTGAAACTAAGAGTCAGTTCCATTGTGGAAATATCACATGAATTAGTTTTTCTACGTGCTACAAAGGATCGTGTGCCTGGAGTTCACATTGAGAATTCTACTGTTCACATTATGTTCGTAGTTGCAACGCGCTTTGAGATCTTCTTTGCCTTAGATTCATCCTAATAAAAACCGTTCACACCAAAATCCGGTCATACAAAAATATTTTGGAAAAACAAGAGCATGTTTTTGATATTATTGATAAATTCATATTATTTATTTCATATTATTGATAAATGTGATACTCAACACAACTGCATATAGATTTATTTCCATACGCTGTTGTGCGCACTTTCTTATTCACTCTCTTCGTAATCTTTTGCACGGTGTCTTGCTTTCAATTTTTTGCCAAAGCAGTAAAGCCACTGAGTAGAAATTCGCTCTTGGATCGTTGATACCTCTCCATTCAGGGTTTTTGAGGTTTCATCGAGCTCATTGATTCCAGTATGTTCCAATCGGGCGGAGCTGCGCGGACAATTTGGTGGATTCCCAAGCAATGCAGCCTAATACTAAACAAGTTGAAAGATACCGTTGAATGACAACGAGTTTGAAATTGGGTGCAGAATACTGTCCACGCACGGGAATCCTCTTCGGTAGCTCTCACGCCTGGCAACGGCTTGGTGGTGGATCGATTTAGGTGAGTCACCGGTTCGGTTTTCCATGGCGGAGAAATCCTTCAACTCCAGCCTGAAAAAGGCTGATCGTGTGACTTCGATCGAGAGGAGAAATTGAAAATCTTTCACTGCGTCGCGTTGGCTTTTTAAACTATATGTCGTCAGGCTGTTCGCAAGAGTTTGGTTTAGAATCCGGAATGATGTGACCGGCGGTGCGTGCTGTGTTTTTACCTGGCACTGCGCGATGCGACTGGCGCGGTCGCATGGTGGTATTCTCGGCCTATTTAGGTGATAGCAAACGAGGCTGAACCGCGGTGCTGTGTAGTAGCGAGACCGTTGTGGTGGCATTCGACCACTGAGTGGAATGCTGTCCTATCGTGTTGTGACGCGACAAATGCCTATTTCGTGCTTTATATGGCGCAAAGAGTGAAGCGCTATCTAAAACATCACTGAGAAAAATTATCCTCATTCAAAAATATAACACTCCCAAGAGGGATTTGAGCACTCACCCAAGGCGTGCATAGGTTTGTAGCTTCTTCTTCACGCCAACTCAGATTATTTTAAAGCAAATTCTGAGTAACCATGATATGCTTCTCGTTGGCAGTGAGACCACAATCTTGTTGATTGTCTATCGTAATGAGAAAAAAACACGTTATTGCAAAAACATGGTTGGTGTATTAGTTTAACAATCTCGAATGACCATCGTCTTGCTGGTTTATTTTATAGTAGGGTAGAAGGAACAACCGCTTTAGACCATTTCAACTGGTGACGTTAACGTACAGCGCTCATTTTGCGTGTAAGTGCTCAGCGCCAATGCAACACTACTGCAAAAAAACGTTAATGGTTGTGAATTTTATCGACAAATCTGATCTTGATCATATTCCCTACCTGTGTGGAACATGTTTTTTTCAGAACAATAATGATATTAATCGCGGCGGTGAAGATTGTTTTGTCGACAATTTGTCAGAGTGATATCACGGTACGACAGTTGCATAGACGCTTCAAACTTAACATGTTTTGAAATACGTTTAATACATTTAAAATGCAAACACTTTCACTCCTTCAGGGTACTGTGTGTTAGCAGTTACAATCATGACATTGTCATCAACGTTAGCCCACGCTCCTTACTCAGTGGTTATATCTTTAGCGTTTCGCAATATACGTTCAATCTATTGTTGAATTAGTCGCTCCCAGGAAGGTGAGCCGCTTTTTGAGCATTCTCACCGGTAAATCACAGCGTTTATACCTGTGGTGCAAAAATTTTAATTTAGCTCCTGGCTGTAGATATTAAGTTCTAAATTATTATTTTTCTTGTGCTTACCAGTTTTGAAGACGGCTGAACGGTTTGTATATTATTTTGAAACTCAAACATAAAGCAAGCGTTCATAAACCACGTAGACTCATTTGGAAAATTCAGACTCCCTCCCCCCGGTGACAGGCATGGAGCTTTTGGCAGACCACACCGGTGAAGGAGTGTGGTTTAATTTATTACGTGGTTGCAAGAATAGCCCATACAGCAAAAAGCAGCATACCAGAAACAAAAATTTAAAAATGATTACTGATAAATAAATTGAAACAATGACGGATCGTTTCTCGTTGATTTTGTGGTGTCTTTAAATTTAAATGAAGAAACGCCGTCAGGTGTTTTCTTGAAAGAAGTAGCAATGGATAATCCTCTTGCTATTCCCGTCGACTGTCAGGTGATAACTTTATTTTAATCATCAGATGTTTATCAATAAACAATAACAGACATTGGTGATTCAATGCAATCAACTGACACCGCGCTGACCTGAACGAGCAAATAGCACTACCTTTTTGTGGTATAAATTTTATTATTTTGACATTGTTATTTATTGTGTTTTCCCGATGCCATTTATTGTATGTTCCCATTCGTCATATTAGTTTGCAGGACCTGGGGTGAACTGTTTATAAACATGTACGGGTATTTCCCACTGCTCGGTCAACATTTATGAAATATTCTTAGTCATTCTTGTGTATCAGCATATGTGTGTTTATTGGATATGTATGTTTGTATGTGTGGTGTATATGTAAATATATATGTATATGTATGTTCCCCTGTATCTGTTTAAATTTGCATCAATATTTTGATAGCATTGCCAGGAGTTTGGGGCGGTTTAAAGTTAAAGTTGGAGCGAAGTTGCGGGAAGTTCGCTGTATTACACCGACGAAACACGGTAGACATATTTTATTGACGAAATTCTGTTTTGGGCAGAACTGCTTTTCAGTGATGTTGGAATGATGATGTCTCCTTCAAGGACTCAACTTTTCAATTCCTTCATGCTTCTTTCCCAACATAGTATATTCTGTTATATTTTCCATTTTAATTGCATAATGACATGCTGTTTCGATACGTTCATCGGCTACTGTTGGTGGTACAGAGGTATAGAGCTGTAGCTGTATTAATAGTATATCACTGTAACGGGTGACGATTAAAATTTTGGAGATTTTTCAGTACCTCTGCTCAACGACAAACAAGCTCTGACAAGTGTGTGCGTTGGCTCTTTCTCTCCTCCCTCTGCTGATATTTTCTGTTTGTTGTGGCGCTCAGTTTTATAAATACCGTCGACACCGACCGCGTTGTAGTTCTGAACTACACAAAGAAATCTCAGCAAACAATATACGGTACAACATTTTAAAGCGAAATGTTGCGACTGAGCTGTTTACCATGTCTAATATCCCCAGCAACTGCTCCTGCGTGAACTGATGGAAGATATTAATTATGGACGCAAAAGGACTGTTCTCTTTGTCGGTAGCCCAGCAAGGTTGCCTATTAACCAGGATTACCCGCAAAAAGGTTCTTCTTCTCCATGGTACGTCACGCAAAACATTGAAAAGGTGGGAACAAAAATTTCCGAAAACCTGACCCGGAATAACCACTGATGTACAGATTTCAACGCTGAAATCCCAATACCGTCGGTTAAAAATTATTCCGGAAAAAGTGTTGTTTTGGACGACGAAAGCTACATTTCCTCTTTCGAAGACGCAGATTCCCGAAACGATCGATACTATTCAACGGATGGTTCTACTACACCTCCAAACGCCAAAATGTAAGTTTAAACATAAGTTTGAACAGAAAGTGATGGCTGTACATTGCCATTACCTGAGAAAGGCATTTCTAAGCCATGGTTCAAGCCCTCTGGTTTGGCAATCAATCAAGATGTGTACCAGAACGAATGTTTGAAGAAAATTTTGATCCCGTTTCTACAAAAACATCATGCTGATGGACAATACGTGTTTTGGCCGGATAAGGCGTCATCGCATTACGCCATAAAAACACAATCGTTCCTGAATACCCATTCGATCCCATTTGTACCCAAGAACCACAACCCGACAAATCTGCCTCAGTGTCGCCCAATCGAAGATTTCTTCGGGGTTTTGAGTTCCTTGGTGTACAAAAATAACTGGAGAGCCACGAATTGCAAACAGTTGATTGGTAGAATCAAGAGATGCATTCGCAAAGTTGACATGGAGGCCGTACAACGCTCCTGTTCCGACATCAAACGGAAGCTTCGCCGAACATCCGATTACGGTCCGTTTTCAAATGTTCACTAATTTTTATTCAACATTGGACAATGTATCTTTCATTTGAATAAATCAGATCTTCTTCAACTATGTTTGTCTTTTTTTGACAGCTTGAGAAAGAAATTCCAAAATTTTAGTTGCCACCCGTTACTCGGACCAATCCAGAAAAACCGAATAACAAAATACAAAACAGCCCTTTTTAGGGCCATTTCAGTAGTGATAAAAAATTGACTTGCAGAATTTTGGTGAAAAATCTTACTCATGGCCACCTTTGCTAACAGCACAGGTTTTCTTGGTATTAAAACAAAATAAAATATAGTAGAAATTTATTAGTTTCATGCCATCTTTTTTCACATTAAAAAGGAGTCCTAAGCCAAATTTGCAATTATGACACTAACATAACTAACACTTTTTTTAAGAATGCAACTAACAGCTAGCAAACATTCAATTTTCTGCGTTATCTAATTATTGTTATTGCTATTGTTAGCTACATACATCATGCCTTCAACTAAGGCGTTTCCGGAGATTACTCCCCGCCGGGTCCATGCAACATATTAATCTTTCGAATTGCATTTGTCAGCTTGTACGATACTCTAGACACACAGTGGGTGGTCGCAGGTGTTTCATTTTCTGGTAAATTAATTCATCTCTATGCCTATTATATTTTTGCAATCTTTCATATAACAGACCTGATTCCAGCGATAACTGGCTAAAACATATTTAAAACATCCCAATATATGCCAAATCTAGCATTCCCTTTATGTGCATTAGATAACCTAGAAAATAAATGTTTTTTTTCCACTGTGATAGGCCATTAGCCTTTTCCCAACATATTTAGCAGTTTTTTTTCACAAAGAATGTAAACTGTCTTTATCTAATGATTGTTAACATTCTATCTGCTCGTAAACAAAAAAAAATCTCTTAACGCGTCAATGTTTTCAGCTTATTTCGTTACGACGACACATAGTACCTAAAACAATACGAATGTCACTTTACGGTGAAACCAGTTAAATAACACCCGTGACAGAAGGACGGTAAAAATGATGGTCATTTGATTTACGAATGAATTAGTTCATCATGAAGAGAAAATTAATATTATTTCACTTCATTTTCACCGCGAACCGACACTCCTAAATAACCCATGAAATAAAAATAAATAAATAAATAGGTACAAACTTTGAAAGACACATGTTACTGACGGCGTCATCTAATACACATATTTGGAATCCTAAATTTTACCTACCTTATCGGGATATGACATGTAAATTTATGCAAGGTTTCACCGGTATCGTAATCATAAGAGTTTATTGAAAGTTTAAAGGGTGTACGGAATCAAATTGCGACACACACAAATATTTGGCGGAATTCGCCCGTTCAACCAATCATATTCAAACTTTCAGAGAGTAAAATAAAACATGTTATGAATATTTTCACATGTTTGTTTTATTCAATTTAACTTCATATCCAAATGCACGAACCTTCTTCTTTAAACTATTCATATGGTCCTGTACAACATTTGCACCAACTTTTTTCTGCATTTCAAACCACTTTTTTGTTCATATCTTCCTCCGATTTCACTTTCTTAGGATGCTTCGGAAGTGCCTGCTTCATGATGGCCCAGTACTTTTCAATTGACCCCTCCGGTGCGTTCGAGGGGTTGAGATGCTTCGGCACGAAATTTATCACCTTAGCCTTGTACCACTCCAAAACCTCTTTCGAGTAATGGCACGAGGCTAAATCCGGCCAGATAATCGTAGGACAATCAGAAGAGGAAGTAGACGCTTTTGAAAGCATTCCTTTAGGTACGCCACCTAGCGGTTCCAGTTGTCACAAATGGGGTGCTCCGCTTGCCAACTTTGACATCTTCTGCTTTATAACGTCCTCAGGCAGGGACATCGAATTTATTATGAGCAGTGAAAAACTGGTGCCCCGAAGGCTGCCGGGAGTCTGCTTTTACATACGTCTCCATAACGAGGCAATGTGGCTTCGTCAACTTCTGGGTGTAGAACTTCCGTGCACGTGTTGTACCTACCGTATTCTCCCGTTAATCACGATTAAACGCCTTTTGGACTTTGTACGTGTGAATATGCACTGAATACTGAACACCGAGTACACAAGTTATTCACAATTTATTCGTTCACTTACCGTTAATCGTTTAGCAACACAATCAAGAAAAAATATAAACAAAATAACGCTCTCCACTACTACACCCAAAATTGAAGTCGATCATTTGACAGCACTTCACGTGTGTTGGGTAGCATGCATATAACCAAGACAAAATGAAAGGGTTTGTTTGTTATTCTTCCATGAGAATATTGACAACAAGACTCACCAAACGTTGGGCATAGAATGCTCTATGAATGATTGAAAACGCACACTAGCGTTGATGTGTATGCAATACAGTATGTGAGCAGTGCCGCCAAACTCAACAGAGAGGGAAAAATATTATTAAATCTAGACTAACATTTGAAAAGGGCGGAAGAGCCAAAATGTAAACAAATCATATTGTATTATACTTTGATTGAACAATTTTAGAACAATTCATTTACCTTGACAATGACATTAAAATCAATTAGGCAGCCCTTCAAACAAGAAAAATAATATATGGCGTTCTTCCAGATCACACAGTGCTCTATTAATTTTGCTGTTCCGCCACTTTTTTTCAGTTAACTTCAAATCCTGACCAATAGTTTAATATTTCAGGCAAACACTATTCTTACCATCATATACTTATTTTGACTTGAGGTTGAAATATTTATTAACGGATTTTATGCGTAAATATAACTTTTTTTTTATCAAAACTTGAAAATAACCATTACGCCCTAATCACTAAGCAGAAGTAATTTCGCCGCATGTTCCCATTAAAATGTCGAATTGGAATTACGCCGTGGACATAATGATGTTGATTTCGATTGATTGTTGTTACGCCGTTGATGGGTTGCTAGGGATAACGTTTCATCCAGATTGAAGAAAACAAATTCTAATCGGAAAATGCCAAAAAGTACCGAGAATTTATCAAGTAAGTAACTGTTTACAGTATTCAAGTTTGCTCGTATTGAAGAATCTCCTCTTGATTGCTCCATCTGTAACGCAGCCGGCGAACATATTTGCAACATTTTGATGATTTTGTCTTAGTGGGTAGAAGTAGTATAGTAAGTATGTACCGTGACCGCACTTTATTCTGCGCACCTGGTGACTAATCCTGACCAACAATCTTGCATGAATTAAATACAAGGTGCGAAGAATAAGGTGCGGCACGCTAGATTCAACACTCAAAAATGTTCCGTAGTTCAACTTTCTAACGGTTAGTCCAAATATTTCACTTGACACCCGCGACGCTCATATCGCTTTTGTTTGATGGAGCCACATTGCGGTTTCATTCTGATAACGATTGTATTTTGATATGATTTCTGCCTTAAAATGTTCAAAGTGTAACCTACCTTTGTGGCAATTGCATAATTTGCGGTCCGTTTATGCTTTCAATCAACCATCATTATTATTTCAGATGCCGATAAAGATAAAGTTCACTTTGATGAATTGGGCTTCGCTGAACTAGATCAGGATGATGTTGAATCTGCCGTTGACGTAACGAAGAAATTAACCAACAAGAGACTCAAGGAAAAGGGATTGGCGTACATTCGAAAAAATGGCACCAGGGTACCAGCTTAGATGGTGCGGGATTCTTGTGACTGTTTGAAGCGCAAATGTGCTGAACAATTCAGTTGTGAGCTTCGAGAAACATTGTTGAAAAATTTGCCTCTGATTTTCCTTGTAGTACCTACCCGCATAACGAAAAACAATTTGCTTTATAGTCGAAACTGTATTACGAATTTAAGATATACTATCACATTTTATGTTATTGTTATCGAATAGTTTAATCTCATTTTCACCATTGAACCTTTACATTGACACATATTGTTAACGTTTGCCATATTATCATTGAAAGGTTTTTTATTGTCTGCTCTCGGCATAGAGCTTTTTGGCATAGAGTACAGCAAAAATTTTGTTCGTGAAAATTGCCATTTTTTTATGGTAACATAACTTAACTGCCTATTCAGCATATTGTTATTAGGCATTTTACCATCTGACATATTGTTAAAACTATATAGGAGATTGTTAGTGTATAGTTGTCCACTATAAGGGTAAATGTAGTAACAATAACAGAAACGTTCATCAACAATAAGGGAAATTGTCAAGGAATGGTTTGTGATTATGCGGGTAGACTCATCTTATTAGTAAAATTAAATGTTTTGGTATGGTAACACTGGGTCGTAATGCCTCGCCACTTGATTAATATGACTGAAGAGTGTAGGCGTAATAACAAACTAAATGCCAGAATGTCAGAATTTAACGGCTTATTTCCAGTGCTGGCAGTTTAACAGGCGAAACACCTAAGGCGTAATAACACTCTGAAAATAAACAGAGCGTATCTTGGTTTTTATAAATTTTTAGCTAAATAAAACATATTTCTGCATATATTGTGTGAAAAGGTTAAGCACTGCATTATTATACAAGATGTCACCATAATAAATGGTTCATTGGAGCTTTCTATGTGAAATAGGATTTGATTTTCGTTTTCCAATCTTTCCCTCCAGTTTTCTCGGTTTCGTGATTTTGGAAAACCGCCCTTTTCAAATGTTAGTCTAGAAATGTGAAATTTTATTTCTCGGTAAATATTGAAAAAATCTACAATAAGAAGTATGTTATTATTTATTTAATCTATGGAAAAATAAAAAAGTTCAACTTTGGGATATTTGTAGCACTCACACAAAAGAGGTGATATTGAAGTACTGCCAAACCCATTTCATTCGAATAAGAGTCATAATAAAATAATTTGGCAACATCAAGTGATTACGTCGATTGTTAACACGGTTCAGAATAGGTGCAAGCGTATTTAAATTATTGTGAAAATTAATTCCCATAGTTTTCTAGTATTTTATCACGTATTTGTAGATTATCGTGTGGCTAGTGTAATAAATGAAGTGTGATTTCTATGATTTGTGCAATTACGCAACGAAAATGTGTGAGGATATACAGCAATTAAAGAGAAAACTTGAAGTCTGGCTCGAGTATTTTCCCTAGTACGGTTAGATCAATACGACGAATTTGTAGTGCAAAGATAAGAAATTGTGTTGAAAATCTGACTGCTCATTATTTTTACGAAATTTAAGTCTCCGAAACGTTATTGTAGCTTTTAATTATATTCAAGACCTAATTTTATTTGCCAGGATTATATATTCTTGGTTACTGCGTCCATTTATTAAAGAAATTAAACGTCTTTTTACGTTTGAAGTTGGATGACTGCAGAATGTGATGAATATATGTGAGCATACCTTCCACTTCCCTACATATTGAAAAAAATACACCAAAAATTTCAATAGAAAATACCAATTCCGTTGTTCACGCTTGCTTTGGCTTGCAATTGAACTAGATGAAATTTCACGCGTCTGTTAAAATTGTTTTTTTTATGTAAGTTAAAAGTGAGTGAATCACCACGTTAGAATCAATCTTCTCTCCTTCTGTTGAAAACAAACCATCTTCCAACTAATCAGCGGAAAACTTAACCCCGAACGAGCAATCTCAAAAGTTTGTTTTACCTACTTAGAACGAAGTTGACGGTTGCCCGTGGCAACCAACCTGGCAATCATCCTCCCTCCCACACCAATGTCGCAAGTTCTGTGCTGAAGGGGAAAATTGGCAAATGTCAGTAATTTGCCACGAGTCATCGGTTTATAACTACAAAAACACACAAACACATCCAGCCACCGGAATCAGCTCAACTCCTGTGATCTCAGAAAACCGCAAAGCCAATACCCGCCGATCCTCGCACCGCTTTCTTCATCCGTCCAACGGCGGCGGTAGGAAGCGAGCTTATATCAATCAATTTCTGCCGCTATTGCACTTATTAGCCACCGCCGTCCGACCACCTCTGTTCGCTTTGCGGTCATAAAGTTGTTCATTTGATAACTATATCCCAGGTGGTGGTGCTGCTGCTGGTGGTGGTGGTGTTGCATACATGTGAATGTTCTGGCGGCACAAGAAGTGGTTCAACTATAATTACGGTTGGCCACCGCTTCCGGGTGGGAAGTCAGACGTCTGACGACACCGGGAGGCGTGCGGTGTTTGCATTTGGGGCTTTGGTTGCTGAAATTGAGAAAGACCGTAAAGGTTGCATTTTAATGATGCAATAATCAAACGAGGAATAATGAAAACACGATCCTTACGTTGATTACACTGGTATCGGGAAATATTTCGGAACTTTCATTCTTTTCTATTCGAGAAAAAAAAATGTGATGGATAGTGTGGTAATATACGGCATAAGTTCAAGAAAAAGTGCATCGCTGCAGTAAATACAACCGACGAAATAACCTGCGGAACTAATATTGCACTTTTTCAGCGAGTTGAATCCGAGGGCTGGAGGAATTTAATTGACGTTTTATTCTCTTCCTGTTTATTCTTTTCTTTTGCTGCTGCTGCTGCCGCCATCGCCTACTTGGTGTACCGCCAACGAACACAACACACAGTTGATCCCAAATTCAGTGCGCCAATTTCTAATGTGACGGTTCCGGTTGGCCGGGAAGGCGTGATGACGTGCACGGTGCACGATTTACACAAATATAAGGTAATTTTCCGCTCAATTACGCCTCTCACTTCGCCATCCAAGTAGAATATTAAGTTAATTGTAAAGGTAAAACGCACCCAGCGCACCCAGCAAATAATAGATTGATTGATCCCAGCTTTCCTCCTTCAACAGGTCGCGTGGCTCCGGGTGGACACCCAGACGATCCTGACGATCGAAACGCTGGTAATTACCAAGAGCGAGCGGGTTTCCGTGACCCACACCGAGCAGCGCATCTGGCAGTTGCGCATCAAGGACATCAAGGAATCCGACAAGGGCTGGTACATGTGCCAGATCAACACCGACCCGATGAAGAGCCAAACGGGCTACCTGAATGTCGTAGGTGAGCCTTGGGGTGGAATTTGTCACCTTTCACACTCTCGTAGTAAACACGTCGCCACCAAGTCAAACAATCAAAACGAAGAATTCCAAAGTGTGGCAGCATATTATTACTACAAATTCCTTTAATCACTGACTCGCGTGCCTGCAGATAGGATAATAATTTACCTTTAACTGCCCCTGGGTAAGGGGCCGGTCGGTTCGGGTCGGGTCGGGTCGGGTCTTGTAGGTCTGACTAATGCTGAAATGCCATTACATTCGGCTGGAGAGAGTGGTGGGTGGCTTCAGTGGCTTACGGTTGATGTTTTGGAGGACATTCATAAGTAGGAAAATAGCCGTGGATTTAGATGGGAGACGGAGGGGGAATTGGGTTGGATTGAGGTTAGGAACAGAGGTAAACGAGCGAGTGGTGTTAAAATTTTAATCATCACCATTTACAGTTGCAGTTTTAGGTCTTCACTACGAGCTGATGTTGTCACGAAGACTTGTGATTTCTACACACTGATTAGGTTTTGAGTGGCATTGTCGGAATTATTTTTGAATTTTGCACACTCAAATGGGGACATGAGATATTGACGATTTTTGTATGTATACATTGTACATATGTTTATTTATAATAACTCAAATAACACAACTTGTTATGTAATGTACAAAAATTAATCTTTAAGATATGATCGCATGTATTTTTCTAGTACGCATAACTAGGACTAATAATACGTTTACAAGATACTTTGAATAACATGTTTTCAACATGATGATGTCTTATCTTGGTACACACTTAAAAAAAAGAACCGAGCTCGGTTGAATTTCAACCGAGTTTTCATCTGCTGAACGCTCGGTTGTCTATTCGGTTCAAATTGGAGGAATCGAGTTTTCGTTAAATTTTTATTTTCTAGCAAACTGCCAAATTGACCGAAAAACTCAGTTGACAAAAATAAGCCCAATCAACAATAACCGAAAATCGGTATACTCAAATATTACCGAACACTGTCAAACAAACCGACTTTTCTGTTGCAGTTTTGGAATTCGGTTCTTTATGGCAGAGCTGGAATTACATTACTCATACATTACTAAACGACGTGCATTTTCCTGTTTTTTTTTTCATCTTTACCTGAAATGGCTGATGATTTTTCAGGTCTTATCAAGTCAGCTAAAATAACCGAGTTTTTCGGTAGACATTGCCGTCGCGGAATTGACTCAAAGAGAAGTGTTTGACGTTTAAAAATATTCAGCGAAGGCTCGGTTCAGTTTACCGAGTTTTCTCGGTTCTTGTGTACTGAACTCTTGAATATCACTGCTTTACCGTACTTTTCGGTTCATCTTTCATTTTTATCTGTCAAAAATACAGGGTGCGGCAGAAAATAATGCGAAAATTTGTTCTATTTCTTTCGAATCCCATTTTCAACTAATTCAAGCAATAGAATCAACATTTTCGAGTGCAGTTATCTTTATAAAATCCTTTCAAACAAATGTATTCAATGTGTCGTGTCCTCCATTTTTATTAATAACATCCTCGAGCCGACACCGGAAGCCATAGTATGCCTTTCGGACGTAGTCCTCCCCGACATTGACTGCCATGTGCGTGTTATGGTTGACTTCAGGGTTTTCACACTAGGGTGTGAAGTTTTGCAGGCTCGTGCTTCAACATATGCCCAAATCGAATAATCCAACGGATTAAGATCTGGACTGCTAGGGGGCCACAAAACCTTCGGCCAAAACTTCATGTTATCATTCAACCATTGTTCGGTTCGATTGGACGTATGACACGGCGCTTCATCCTGATGTGGAACAACGTTTTGGTCCTCGGAGAAGTTGGCCTTTACCCAGGGAAGCACTTGGTCCTTTAAAATACCGATATACACTTCGGTATTGTTCGGCGGCATTTTCAAACCGTTGGACGCCACCATGCCAAACATCATGACACCAGCCCGATGTTTGGTTTGAAATTTGAATTTAACTTTTTCCGGAACGTTCTCCATTTTCTGCGGTGAAATGAACCGGTCCGTCCGTTTTTTCCTTCTTCAACAAGGAAAGCAATCTCTTGGAACGAGTCACTCGTAGTTGTTTGACGCGGTCCGTAATCAAGTGGCGTTTCACTCTGGCTCTGGAAGATGCATGCAGGTCTTCTTCGATGATTCTCCGAAATATTGGCTTCCTTTGCAAGTTTTCTTATGGAACGTACCGGGTTGCGGACCGATTTGATCACGTTCGGCGTGCGTGCAAAGCGCGGACGTCCGTTTCCCGGCTTCCGCTGCTTGGGACCATCCTGCAGGAACATTTTTATGCGGTAAACTGTTGCCAAATGGCACTCTACCACCTTGACAATCTCTTTCGGTTTCTTCTTGGCGAGCAACAAACTGGTGATCACTTCTTTCGTGAACGTTTTGATGAATTTGCAATAAAACAAATAAAATGTTTGGATGCAGCACTTGAAAGTAAACATAAACAAATACACTTTCGACAAAAATTAGTCACTAGTTACACGAATTAACCCAACACTCAAGTTTGAATATTTTCGCATTATTTTCTGCCAGACCCTGTAGCTGAAGCCTAGTTTACAAGTTGTCTGATGATTGGATGGGGCGACCTCGGGCAGAATTCTCTAAACTATTCCAGGATTATAAGTTTTCTATCGCCGAGGGTCGGAGACCAAAAAAGCGATGGAAAAAAGAGAATTCCTAGTTGTCGGAGGACAGTCAGAATCATCCGAAGGATGTTGTTCTGAACTACCTGGTGTTTTCGATGGTGGCGATTCGTGCAACTCTCCCAGAATGGTAACCATACTCGAAGTAAAGAATAATTAGTCCTAAGCATGCGTCGTTCGAAAACTCCAAATGCTTGTAGGTTCTCCTTGAGCACTATTCTCGTCTCATGCCCATAGTGAACTACCGGTCTTATCAGCATTTCGTACATGGTACACTTTGTACGGGGTGAAGTTATTTGTGAGGCTCAAATGCGTTAGCTTTACAGAGCCGGTATTCATTTTTTTTATAACTTAATGCTACCATTTTTAAGACTTCGACCGTTTACTCACGGTTTACCCGAAGATAAAATAGGTTACATTTTTTGGGGATGGGTTGGGCAGAGGAACATGGAAATGGGATTCTGTAGTCTCATTAGATATTTGTCGCCAGCACTACACAGATAAAAAAACATTGAGTTTTCAGTTTGAACTCTTATACTAGACAGTTGGAAATACACATAAATAGATTGAATATAATAAACTCACGAGACCCCCCCAAATATGAGCGAGTTTGTCTCCCTTGGGCATCTTGGGAATCAAGAGTCGTGTCCTGGTGCAATCAATAACCGTGCATTGCCGGACTGCGTGATCAATGTCGTCATAACCGCTTCCACACCGGCAAATACTGCTACTCATCATACGAATGAAATCACGACTTACTTACAAATCCATGAACAACGCCCTTGATGACACAATAGGAATGATGGTATGAAACAACCGCTCTACATTTTCGGTGTCCCAATCGGTTTGCCAACTCGAAAGGTTGCTCTTAAATGGTAAAATTCATCGTGTAAAATTCTATCTATGCCGTCATGTGCGCCAATCTTTGCGAGCGAGTCCGCTTTATCATTGCCTGTGATCGAGCAATGTGAAGGGACCCATACAAAGGTGATCAAATATGATCTTTCGATTAGCACACTCATCTGTTCCCTAAGTTTTGAAAGGAAATAAGATGAGTGTCTACTAGGTTTCATCGGCCGAAGAGCCTCAACCGAACTATTTAAGGTTGTCCCAGAAGATTACGTAATAGTCTGCGGGCATGTTGGAAATTATCCCCAATACAAAGTTAATTGCTCAGCAGGTTCTTAAAGTTTATGAAAGGCACTAGAGTTTTCATTGAAGACACCGATGCCAATGTATCTATTGAGGCCTATTAGGGAAAAACCTTTTATCGGAATTGAAGTGTTGGTACTTTTCATTAAAAATACGTGGAATTATAATAGAACGAAGTTGCTCCGGAATACCATGAGAAGCTCGTTTCATGCGCAGAAAAAAATAATTAATTTTAACAAGCCCGTACAATTTCCCATCGTTTAATTTCAAGCCAAAAAAGGCGTAAACAACGCAATTGGTTGTAGTCTCTGATGCGCCATACAACAATGTTTGCAATCTTTCATACAACAGGCTTGATTCAGGCGTTATCTGGCTTAAATTTACATAAAATATCCCATTATTTTCTGTCAAATCTAGCATTCCCTTAATGTGCATAAGATAACGCAGAAAATTAATGTTTATTTTTATCTGTGGACATCAAGTAGATCTTCCTCGTAGCCAACTCAACACACTTCACAAAGCCATTAGATGTGGCAATTATCATCCTGTAATGACTGCTTGGTGTGTTATTCTTAAGCAATCTCTACCTCCTGAAGCATCTGACTAATGAAATCACGGCTCTAGCACCAAAACTATTACAGATGTTGCCCAAAGTGGCAAGCCCAGATGATGACAAAAGTTTGATTTCCTTTATATGTGTCGCTCGGTATGGACCAAAAAGGGGACGTCTTGCACCAGAGAAAAACGGACAACGATCCTTGCCCAAGCACAACAAAACTGCCATAGAGGCTTGAAAGTGACTTAATTGAGTAGCATTGGTGTAACAGCAATGTATTGCAACAAGTGAGTTGCTAGCTTGTACTACAAGGGCAAACCGTTACCGGAAACTCAAATCTCGTATTTAAAGATCCTAAACCAGTTGAAATAATCACTGTGGCATTGTGTAACTTGCTTTTAATACGTGCGCTCAGTCCATAAAGATGTTCGGGATCAAGTCCCCTTCACTTCGAAGATTTAGAGCAAAAAAGGCGTTAATTTTTCAAGAACCGTTTACTCCACTGGAGCATGCACTGGTAAGCAATTTGAGCGTTGTTGTTTTGTTTTGTTTGTGATGTTAAGTCTCATAAACGTGAAGTGATAATAAACCCATCTGTTCGCATATGCGAGAAACGACATCTATGAGTCAACGTCATAATCGATCATCAGCAGCCAATCCCTTGTTCAACGGTACACAGCTGGGGGAGAAAACAGAGTTCTGGGACATACTGCTACTACTGCTAATGCTGAGTAGCAGACTCGATCCAACCACCAGGCGTGACTGGGATGAGTACTCGTCGACACAGGGCAACGTAACCTTCGGTGATCTGACGACCTTCATCCAACGTAGAGTCAACGTATTGCAGACAATCTCCAAGTCAAATGAAATTCTGCCGAAAAGTGTCCCCAAGAATTCCGTTCCTCGCTCCGTAGCTAGCCAGTTAGCCCAAATATCGCAAGTGTCTTGTCTGTTCCGTCCACCATCCCTTGTACCTCTAAGATGAATATCGAAGACAAGGAAAAGGATGTCTGGCGCCATCAACTGTGTCGTAACTGTCTCTGGAAGGGTCATCAAGTTCGGGGACACCCCTTCATCAGCACCTGTCGTAAAAGCAGAAGCCGCCACCATACTCAACTCTGCCCCGTGGAAGCGTCTCCAGTATCTGTGAACTCCAGAACCTCGGAATCGTCCCCACCAAATGTTTCGTCAGATACGAGTAGGTAAGCGAATCCTTTGGTGATCCTCACTGGAAGCACCTATGAACACGTTTGAATTGAAGACCGTCTCCTACGGCACAGTAAGTGCACCTTTTCTGGCCATCAGAGTACTTTGGCAACTCTCCAAAGACGAGCATGATCGAGTCCCGCAAGCTTCTGATATTCTACGTATGGACTTCTCTGTAGACAATTTGTTTTCTGGAGGAATCACCGTAAAAGAAACCATCGCACTCCGAAACCAGCTTGATTCGCTACTTTCTGCTGGGGGCTTCGAACTAAGAAAGTGGGCCTCCGACGTCGAAGCTGTCCTAAAAGGAGTTTGTCCCGATAACCGAGCTGTCCTGACCTCAGTGGACCTAGACCGTAACCAATGTATCAAAAGCCTGAGGAAGCTGCAACCGATCATCTCCGCTACAAAATCGGCCTACTAACGCCAGTAGATGCACCTCTAACGAAAATAATTGCTTCAACGACATTCTGGATACTGTGTTTGCCATAGAGCTGCGCCAGCTCGTAGTTCATCCTTCTCCTCCATACACCGTTTTCACATACACCGCCAAAGATGGTCCTAAGCACGCGTCGTTCAAAAACTCCAAGTGCTTGCAGGTCCTGTTCAATCATTGCCCGTAGAGAACTACCGCTCTTATCATTGATTTGTACATGCACTTTGTACGGGGAGAGTTGACAATATCTCCAGGTCTTGCGGAGTCTATAGAAGTTACGACTTCCGATAATAATGTGTCTCCGAAATTTTCTGCTGCAGTTGTTGATCCGAGGTACACAAACTCATCCATCACCTCGAACTCATCTTCGTCAACTTTCACAGTTCTGCCTATGCGAGCTCTTTCACGCTCTGTTCCTATGGCCAACAGATACTTGGTGTTAAACGCATTCGAATCCAATCCAAGCTTTTCCGATTCACGTTTCAGCTACCACCTGGAACGTTCTGCCGACAATGTCCACGTCGTCCGCGACGCAGATGAACTGGCCGGATTTATTGAAAATAGTACCCCGCATGTTAAAATCCGCATGTTTCATAACACATTCTAGCGCAATGTTGAACAGGAGGCAGGAAGAACCATCGCCTTGTCGAAGTCCTTTGCGTGTTTCAAACGAGTAACACTGTACTCTATCCACCGTAGCCTTTATCATTCTGGTCAGTTTACCGGGAAAAACGTACTCGTCCAAAATCTTACATAGCTCTTCGCGATCAATATTACAATCATATGCAGCCTTGAAGTCGATGAATAGGTGGTGTGTAGGGACTTGATACTCGCGACACTTTTGAATGATCTGCCGCAACGTCAAGATTTGATGAGTTGTCGATCGACCGTTCAAAAAACCGTCATGATGACTTTCCACAAATCTGCTTGCTAGCGGCGACAGACGACGAAAGATAATCTGAGACAGCACTTTGTAGGCCGCGTGGAGAATAGTGATCGCTCGATAGTTCTCATATTCTAACTTATTACCCTTTTTGTATTTTGGGCATGTAACTCCCTCTTTCCAGTCCTCCGGTAGCTGTTCTGTATCCCAGATCCTAACTATGAGTCACCAACTTATTCGGGCCCATTTTTATCAGTTCCGCTTCGATGCCATCTTTCCCAGCTGCCTTGTTATTCTTAAGCTGTTTGATAGCATCCTTAACCTAACTAATCGTGGGAGTTGGCACGTCCCCCTCGTCCACCATATCGATGAAGCCATTCCTCCTGTTGTCTTGATATTCCGCTCTGCGCCATTCAAGTGTTCATCACCCTACTAGCACACTTGTTGCCATTCAGTTAAGATAACATAAATATGACTTGCTAGGTCATAATCAAGTTACTACAACTAATTATGATCCTACACACTTAGATTTTTTTACAGAAATCAGAAGTCTCGCGCAAAGGCCAGTTGAATATCTGTGGAAAGTAGTGCTGGGCAATAATTTACGAATTGAATAAATCCAGTAATCGTTTTTTTTGCGAATTCTGGGAGATTTTTCAGCAGATTGAATTTTATATAGTAGAGAATAGAGAATTTCAGCATAGTAAATGGTCTGTCCGGAGAGCAGCCGCTTGGAGACGTATAACTAAAAATATGTTTTGCTGAAACACAATCCGGACGGATTCTTCATCGATTACGCATTCAACGATCAATTCAAACGTTTCTTAGTTGGTAGTATCGCCACAGGTAGTGCACATAGTCGATTCCCTTACGTTTGACGTTGGCACACTACCGCCATCTGTTCAGCTGTATCACCCATCACAGTGTGCTCAACAGATGACGCTAGTGTTGTAATGACGATGACTTGTAGTGGAAAATGATCAATTTGTTACGTCTGTTTGTCTGTGGTTGGAGTATTCATTACTCTCATAAGAAGATGAGTGGCTACGCATGCTGCGAGCCATTCTCCAAAAGGTGTTCATTGAGGGTTCTCGTGAGAGTCCCTGGACCTTGTTTTTGCTTTGACTAAAGGTTGTACGGAATCAGTTTGCTCCACTCTCAAATGACTGTAACTTTTTACCCGTTGGGTATTTTCGATTGAAATTCGGGATAGAATTAGTTCGATGTATATTTGTTTACTCTGTGTAAGCTTCACTAGCAGATGTGCAATCGTTGCGAAGATGGAGTCGGAAGAACAGCTGCGGCGCAAAGAAATTTTGCGCACGTACCTCGTACCACGTACCTAAATCCGTATCGTTCTCATTGTGCCATCAGTAGGAAGACTGAGAATTGTACATTCTACGGTGTCTCGTGTTTTAAATCGGTACCATGAACGTTTGACCATTGATCGGAAAGCAAAAAGTGGCAAAAATGGATCTCCGTACAGTGTTAAGGATCACAAGCGGGTAGTTTAAGCTTTCAAGAGGAATCCCACCAGTTCAGTTCGAGATGTGGCGAAGAAGCTGTATCTAACCAGAACTTTCGTGCAAGATGCGAAAAAAAGTGAAGGACTACACACGTACAAAGTCCAAAAGGCGCCTAATTGCGATGAACGGCAGAATACGTTCGATAAATCACGCGCACGGAAGCTCTTCACCCAGATGTTGACGAAACCACATTGCCTCACTATGGATGATGAGACGTATGTAAAAGCTGACTTCCGGCAGCTTTCGATGCTTCAGTTTTTCACTGCGCATCGTAAATTCGATGTCTCTGAGGACGTTAGAAAGCAGAAGATGTCGAAGTTTGCCCAAAAATATAAAATTTGGCAAGCAATTTGCTCGTGTGGAAAGCGCAGCACCTCATTTGTGACAACTGGAACGGTCAATGGGCAGGTGTACCCAAAGGAATGCTTCCAAAAGCGTCTACTTCCTCTTCTGAGGTTACACGATGAACTTACGATTTTCTAGCCGGATTTAGCCTCATGCCATTACTTGCAAGAGGTTTTGGAGTGGTGCAAGGCTAAGGAGGTCAATTTCGTGCCGAAGCATCTCAACCCCCCGAACGTACCGGTACTGCGGCCAATTGAAAAGGACTGAGCCATCATGAAGCAGGCACTTCGGAAGCAGCCTAAGGAAGTGAAATCGGAGGAAGATATGAAGAAAAAAATGGATTGACACGCAAAAAAAAAGTTGGTCCAAATATTGTACAGGACCTTATGAGTAGTGTAAAGTAGAAGGTTCGTGCATTTGGGTATGGAATTGAAATTGAATACAATAAACATTGGAAAATATTTATAACATGTTCAATTTTACTCCCCGAAAGTTTGAAGATGATTGATTGAACGGGCGAATTTTGCCAAATATTTGTGTGTGTCGCAATTTGAATCGGTACACCCTTTACAAACAGAAAAAAAAAACGGACAAAAATTCCTATACTGTCAGGGCAAAGCATTACCGAAAGCTCAAATATCGTTTATCGAAATCTCGGAATCTCAATTATCGGATATGCTCAGAGTTTGCCAAGCAGGAGGTGTCTATTTCAATGATCAGTTCGGTTGAGGGAATCTTTCGGTTTGGAAATTTTATTGACTTTTCTGGGCATAGAGTATCATTGTGCTTGCCACATAATATGAAAATGTATACATTTGGTATTGACACAACTATGGCATTGACACAAATACTCCTGGCATTCAAAGTTCAGAGGAAACTAAATCTCGTTGAAAAGAGCCTCAAAGCGTCAAAGAAGAACATTTGGTTTGAAATTACCAGTGTACGGTAGTTTTACTGACTCATGTGTGGAATTTTAACAGTGGTAGCCGCTATAATAGTTACCATTAGTAACAGCAACAGCAACAGAGAGGCCGCACTTTCACTTTCATTGCTCGAATTATGAACTCCTGTATGGAGATTGAATGGTGTGGGATGACATTTATCAGCCTCTTTGAGTTGGCGCTTGATATGGGGCTTTTCGGATTGCTGTGTTAGCCCACTATTTATTTCTACTACTGCTTGAAGTTGCACTACTGTGTGTAGATGGAATGAATACAAAACAAATAAAGGTCAATTTGTGAGAGGGTGGCAGTAGGCGGAATGGATGAAAAAGGAAATGGGGGGAATTGCCATAATCGCCAATGACAAAGAGTATAGAATGCGAAATTCGATTTCAATAATAAGGAAAAAGCAGTAATACTACAATTAAATTAATGATTATCAGTAATTACATGAAGTGGTCGGAGAAAGCACCAAAAATCAAATTAGAATCCGTTCTCCACTCGGCCAAGACACTTTCGGTTGGGATATCAAACGTTTCCAGTATTCTTGTACGCAGACATCAAATTGAATTTGGGTTCAGACTACACTTTCTAATGCAATTCCACATTCACCCACCATCCTCCACAGTCCCGCCGGACATCCTGGATGACCAGACCAGCCAGGACATGACAGTCACCGAGCGCAGCAACATCACCCTGACCTGCGTGGCGACGGGCGTTCCGGATCCGTCCATCGTGTGGAAACGTTCCGGCAGCGAAAGAGCCCTCAGTGATGTGGAACACCTTGGAAGTAAGTCTGCCAAACCCCACACGAACGATTGTTCCCTTAATTAGTCCATTGCGATGAATTTATTAGCGATAAACTTAATTTTTCTGGTTTCCTCCCACCTCCCCTTCTCAGTCGCCACCCACGACGGGTCTGTTTTGAATATCTACGACATTCAACGCCACAATGCCGGTGCGTACCATTGCATTGCCTCGAATGGTGTCTCACCAACCGTCAGCAAACGGATCATGGTGACGGTCGATTGTAAGTATTTGTTTTGCCAAAGTGAGAGGATCCCGAATTTCGCTCCCGACTAATTATGAGCCGTTTTTTTTATTTCTCCGTGAACAGTTACGCCGATAGTGAGGGTGCCAAGCGAGCAGTTTACCGCCGAAATAGGCCAACGCGTTTTGCTGGAATGCTTCGTCGAAGCCCACCCGGATCCCATAGCCTATTGGATGAAGGGCAACTCGGAAATCATTCTTCCCGGTATTGATGCTGGTGTTAACATTTAATTTGAGATGTGTGACTTCCCTTTTCGTCAGCAGGTATCATGGAGGAAAAACAGTTTGGCGACAGTAGCTACAGCCTCAAAATGCAGATTCAGATCCATTTGCAGAGGGACAGTGACTTCGGGAACTACACGTGTGTGGCCAAAAATGCGGTCGGGATTTCCGAGAGGAGAGTCAGAATTCAGAGGAGACTAAGTAGCGTATTACTCGATTAGTGGATGAGTTTCTTTGATATTAAAGACTATTTCTTAAATTTCACGTCGCACAGGCAAAATAACAATACTGGATGAACCGCCAACGATATATCTGGGCGAAATGCACCCCAACAGCGTCGAAACGACAGTAAGTCGACAGAAGACCTTTCGGGATCGAATATTGAGTGCCGAAAAGTCCGCTGCTTTCGCAATAGGATCACAGCTGGCGACGATTTTAATGGCGATGCTTCCAGTGCTATTTAGAGTAGCCAATTCGTGATTGATGTTTATGTAGGCAGTTGAGTTTAAAACTAATTTAAATGAATAAACTATCAGTAAGTAAAAACTAAGCAAATTCGAACACGACGATCAAAATTGTTAAACTTCATTTTATGAGCTAATCATTTAAAAAAATAAACTATTGCTTCAAGGGTTATTCGTTAAGTTGTAAAGACATTGAGTAATATGTAAACATGATGGAACGGTGTTGAATTTATCCGATAACTCAAAGATGACAAATCCTCCTGACCAAATCCTCATGGGATGGGAACAATCTGTGGAACTGAAATTTCGATGGTCCAAACACAAAGATAAGATTAAATGGAGAATACTAATTTTTCTTCTAATATCTAGTTACAAAGATTACGGTAGCTGAATGGCAGTGGCAACGGAAACAAATTTATGTCAATTACTATTGACAATAATTGTTGCAAATCCTAGCATATGGAGTGAATAGTAAATCTATTGTTATGACAATGTGCATTTTTCATTTATCTGATTCATGAACAACGACCGACTTGTCTAAATTGAGCCACCGCATAGCTATTGCCAAACTGGACGGGCTTGGGATCAACGGATGCCTGCTGCAATGGTTTCAATCGTACCTCACTAACCGTCACCTGGCTGTAGTCATAAGGAGTGTATCGAAAAGTAGTTATAAACTTCCAAATAATAAAATAGGCATGAAAACATGGTTAAAATTAACATACTATTTCAGTTTATTACAGCTTAACATGTTTACAAAAGATCCAAACGGAAAAACTAGTCATCATGTTCATTTCTGTAGAATGCCCGTACCTTTGATTTGACACCTGCCATCAAATTCTGCACAGTGACCTTTGTGCACTTCCTGGATGCCGCTGCCCAACTTTTCTTAAAATCGGTCATGTTTTGGGACACTGTACCATCCTTCTAAAATATACGCTTGACTATTGCCCAATAGCGTTCGATCGGTCGCAACTGGGGACAGTTTGGTGGGTTGATTTTTTTTTCTACGAACTTGATGTTATTCTCCGTCAGCCACTGTAGAGTGGATTTGGCGTAATGTGCCGATGCCAAATCTGGCCAGAAGAGAGGAGGGGACTGGTGCTTTCTATACAATGGTAGCAACCTGTTCTTCAAACATTCCTTTTGATAAATCTCAGCATTTATAGTTCCTTTTGTATATAAAATTGAAGAACGCAAGCCAGATGTGCAAATAGCTTGCCAAATGAGCACCTTCTGACCGAATTTCTCCATCGCAACAGTCGTATCTGCGGTTGGCACACGTTCCCCAACAGATTTAGTATAAAACTGCGGCCCCGGTAGCGTTCTTGAATCTTCTTTAACGTATGTTTCGTCATCCATCAAAATGCACTGGTCGACATTGTCCAAAATGCAGCTGTACAGCTTTCGAGCCCTGGTTTTGGCACGAGACTTTTGTTCCGGAGTTTGTTTGGGCACTTTCTGCTTTTTGTACGTCTTCAAGTCATTCCTGCGCTTGATTCGTTGAATCATTCCGATGCTGGTCCTGAACTTCTTGGCTAGATCGCGAGTAGAGGCAGATTTGTTCCGTTGAATATAATCCACAACTTTTTGGTCCAAATCGGGGCTGCTGGAGCCGGGTTTCCGGCCACTTCTTGGTAAATCCTTGAGGGAGCACTCCTTACCAAACTTTTCGATGATGCGTTTTACACTTGCCGGGTGAACATTTACTCTTTTCGCAATCTGGTTGTAAGTAACAACCTTTTCGGTGCACCAAGTGTGCAGAATTTTCTTTTTAGTCTCAAATTCAATTCGCGACATTTTGAATACAACTTTATCAACGGAAATGAATGAACCGAATAATCATTTTTGACATGTAAACAAAGCAAATGGCGCTTACACGCTAAAAATATATACAGTAGTTTATGCGTAATAACGCATCGAATGTTTATAACTACTTTTCGATACACTCCTTAGGAGATTGTCAGTCTCACATGTTCAAAGCCACGTCTGGTATACCGCAGGGTAGTCACTTGGGACCGTTGATTTTTTTTGATCTACTTCAGCGACGTAAATTTGGCTTTGGAAGGACCACGACTATCATACGCTGATGACCTGAAACTCTATCTTTGAGTGCACTCACTCGATGACTGTCACTTTCTACAACGTCAGCTGAATGCTTTTGCCGACTGGTTCAATTTGAATCGAATGGATGTCAACCCGGCCAAATGCACAGTTATCTCGTTTTCGCACAAGAAAAATACTATTTTATTTAAGTAGGGTATGTGTCCCTTGACTCAGCCTAGTAAAGGGCGATACGGTCAAAATTTGGTCAATATCAACTTGACGTATTTCTTTCAATTTTGCATTTAAAAAACCTGAACACCCCTCATTTTGAAGGTGTGTGTGTGTAGAATGTTGCTTTTGATTTTGGAATTCACTCTTCAGTTGTCAAAATACCGTCCAAGCAAGAAGAGCAGCGTATCAAAATTTTGCTCGCGCATCGCGAAAATCCGAGCTACTCGCACGCAAAGTTGGCAAAATCGCTAAAAGTTGCCAAATCAACCGTTACAAATGTAATTAAAGTGTTTGGGGAACGTTTGTCGACAGCCAGGAAGTCTGGATCGGGGGGAAATCGAAAACCGGAAGCCGCTGAGACGACAAAGAGTGTTGCCGGTAGTTTCAAGCGAAACCCTAACCTATCTCTCCGAGATGTCGCAAATAAGCTGGGGGTATCGTCTACAACCGTGCATCGAGCCAAAAAACGAGCCGAACTATCGACTTATAAGAAGGTAGTGACTCCAAATCACGATGATATACAAAATACGACGGCCAAAGCGCGATCCCGGAGGCTGTACACGACGATGCTGACGAAGTTTGACTGCGTGGTAATGGACGACGAAACCTACGTCAAAGCCGACTACAAGCAGCTTCCGGGACAGGAGTTTTATACGGCAAAAGGAAGGGGAAAGGTAGCAGATATTTTCAAGCACACGAAACTGTCAAAGTTCGCAAAGAAATATCTGGTTTGGCAAGCCATCTGTACCTGTGGCTTGAAAAGCAGCATTTTCATAGCTTCCGGGACTGTCAACCAAGAAATTTACGTGAAAGAGTGTTTGAATAAACGTCTGCTGCCTTTCCTGAAGAAACACGGTTGTTCCGTACTGCTTTGGCCGGATTTGGCATCTTGCCATTACGGTAAAAAGGCCATGGAGTGGTACGCCGCCAACAACGTACAGGTGGTTCCCAGGCGACAAGAACCCTCCCAACACGCCAGAGCTCCGCCCAATTGAGAAATACTGGGCTATTGTCAAGCGGAACCTAAAGAAGACCAAAAACTGCTAAGGACGAGCAGCAGTTCAAGGCAAACTGGCTTTCTGCGGCGAAGAAGGTGGACAAGGTGGCTGTACAAAATCTGATGGTAGGTCAAGCGTAAGGCCCGGCAATTCGGATTTGGAAAAGCGGAAGCCTAACTGAATATTTTTCCTGAATTTTATACTAATTGAACTTGAAAAAGAAATTTAATTTGATTTTTTAAATAAACGATTTCACCGATTTACACGCGTTTTCCCTTGACCAAATTTTGACCGTATCACCCTTTATGCAACAATCGATTACATTTTTTATCATAACTCATAAAGTTTTTCAGCTGGAAGCAAAATTTAACTTGCTACACACTTGTTAAGATATGTTTAACAAGCCATCTGGTAGTATGTATCAAGACAAGTTACACAACTCATTTTATAAAGTCAGAAACTTTCGAAGGATATGGATGTAATGTCGGTCTGTAGGCATCAAATTGGGTCTATTCATGGATGCAAGTTCGTCCCATTCGATAGATTTGTTATTAAATGTTGGCTATGTACGCTTTTTGCCGATTTTTTGATTCAAGGCGTTCCCAGCTGTATTCGCTCTATCCAACAAACAATTTTACGAACAATCAAACTATACCTAAACTGCTAAGAAACACTTAAGTGATTTTACTATATGATTTAGCGGTCATTCGGCATTCAAAACATTATAATTCGCTCTACACAGATTTTGTTCCTTTAGTTTGTGTTTTGATGAGCCATATGATAAACATTCAACCAAAACACAGACATTTGTATTGTAAATGTTAACAATAACAACATTTGCACTACGCTTTCCATAAGACAGGCCATAATTGGGAACCTAGAAAAAAATATGTCCCAAACATTGGGTCTATGGTTTTCATGTTAAATAATTGTTATGTTACTTATGTGACCTGTTAGTTTATAACGTGTGACTATTTTCTGTACATCTTGGCTGCATTATTCGGTTTATATGCTCAATTTCGGCAAATTTAGATCATTCGAAGAGCGTGTAGATAATCTGTTCAGCTTAATCAGTTAAGTTATGGTGTCTGAATAGTTAAGGAAATCGAAAATTACGCGAAAATGAACAATTATAAATTCATTAACTATGTCTCAATTGCTTTGAAATTGATCGGTCATCCTGATAACAACATGATTTTGTTGATTATCGCCAAATAATGACATATTCGGTACATAGGCCGAATCAAGGAGCTAGGCTAACATTACATCCCATTACCCTATGTCTTGTTGGGCACCGAAATTGAGCGCGTCAGTCAAGTCAAGGACCTAGGAGTAATTCTGGACACCCAACTCACCTTCAAGCAGCATATCTCGTACGGCTGTTGGCAGCCTCCTGCGTTCTGGGGTTCATCTTCCGGATTGCTAAAGACTGCTTCACGGACATCTACTGCTTCAAATCTTGGTACTGCTTCTTGTGTCGTTCTATATTAGAGTATTACAACAACGGTGTCGTTAGAGTAGAGGCTGTTCAACGACGGTTTTTGAGATTTGCGCTACGTAAACTACCGTGGACGGATCCCTATCGTTTGCCAAGCTACGAAAGCCGTTGCCAACTGATTAGCCTGGAGTCCCTGTTAGCCCGTAGAGATACAGCCATGGCTTTGTTAATCGCAGACATCTCGCAAGGCCGCATCAACTGTCCTGATCTTCTGGAGCAAATCAACATCAACGTGCCACCCCGAGCCCTGAGGAATAGTTCGATGCTGCGGTTACACGGAAAAAAATTTGTGAATCTACCAGAAGGAGAGCAAAATTGATTAGCATTGGTATTATTGTCTGGTTGCCTACAAAATTTACAAGATGCCTCAATATTGTATGTTCATTTGATTGAAATAATATATTTTGAAACAAACCTCACGAATTTAAATGTAAAGAAAAAAGATTAATCAAGATTATTAGTAATCAATGTTAAATATAATTTTCCATATTAGGTCCTTCTAATAAACTCACTAAAAAATACTCCCGGACACCTTCTGTCGTCTGGAAAGCCAAGTTCAAGTGGCTCTCTGATAGCTCTAAGGGTGGCGGTTTTGTATACTGTACATACTGCGATAAACATATCAGGTGTACCGGTGGTCTGCCTGATATGAAAAAGCACGAAGAAAGGGACTCTCACATAAAAAAAGCTATACAAATTTTACAACCGGAAAAAATTGACAAATTCATTGGTCCTTCAAAAAATACCATGAAAACTGAGATTCAGATTTATGCATGGGCGGTACAGCATAATAAATCAGCCAAGGACGTAGAGGATTTTGTTAAATTGCCAAAAACGTATTTCCTGACTCCGAGATAGCCAGAAATGTAACATTGGGTCGCACAAAAACAACCGCCGTTATCAAGAATGTTCTGGCAGACGCACACAGCGCTGAACTTGTAGAAATCATGAGAAAACAATGTTTCAGTTTATTGATAGACGAATCAACGGATATATCAACGAAAAAGCCTTGGTACTGGTAGTACGAACGTTCGTTTGGAAGGACCAGAAACTTACTATCAACGATTTTTTTTACCATGTGATTGAACTGGTGGAAGCAGATGCCACAACTATATATAACTCTATAGTTGAAAAGTTCGTTAGTGATGGCATTGCTTACAAGCGCCATCTGATTGGATTTGCGGCAGATGGTGCCAATGTAATGTTTGGCAGCAACCATTCCGTATCTGCTCTTTTCAAAGTAGATTGCCCAGGGTTAGTGTTGGTAAAGTGTATTTGCCACTCTTTTGCGCTTTGTGCCTCATATGCCTGCAAAAATATACCGATGCACGTAGAACAAACTTGCAGAGATATCTACTGCTTTTTCAATACGAGTCCTCTGAGAACTTCAAAATACAATGAGCTTCAAGAATTGATGGATCTTAAGCCACTTAAGATGCTTCACCCAGTAGCTACCCGTTGGCTGTCTTTGGAAGCGGTAGTGATCAGAATGTTGGACCGTTTCGATGCATTAAATGTGTTCTTCAGTTTCCGAGACATCAATGTTGACGCAAAACAGGTTGAAAAAATGAAAGAAATTCAAGCACATCTGACCAATCCATTGACTAAGCTGTACTTGCAATTTTTGGCATACATTTTGCCAAAAATCAATGATCTCAATCGTCTATTTCAATCGGAGCATCCAAAAGTTTATAAGTTATCGTATGAAACAGAGAGACTTATGAGGAGTATTTTAGACAACTGTCTGAAGCCAGATTATTTGAAGAACCTTAAAAATGTGGAACAAGTAGCACTTGAACCTCGAAATTACGTCGACCTGGAGAAAATGTACCTAGGAATAAAAACTCAGGCGTTAATTGACGAGTTTTTGAGTGCTGGAAAAATACCAGTAAACCAACTAAAAAAACGCATGTCCTTCAACGATGAAATTTTCAAAAGCTTAGAAATAATCGACCCACAGAATATACGAATGAAAACACACCAAACTATCTATCCGCTGCTGAAGCAATTTGCACATATACCTGAATTGGGAGATATCCAAATTAATGACGATGAGTTCCGCGAGATTCGAAACATGCGTTGGAATGAAAATACAGAATTCAACGATGGAGTTGGATTTTGGAGTGAGGAATTGTCTACAAAACGAATGGATGATAATGTAGCATTCCCAAATCTTCGACGCCTAATTCCAGTTCTATTGGCACTGCCGCATTCATCGGCAGCAGTTGAAAGAATATTTTCCACGTACAACTTGAACAAGACGAAAATCGGAACAGATTGCTGACGTCTACTATGAAGGGAGTTTTGGCACTGAAGCTAGAAGCCGGTTTACCAATGATATGTATAAAATATCAAATTAGACCAAGTAAGTATCGTGCAAATCTAATTAGAATGTTCCAGTTATTTAAACCTATTATACAATCACTTTGTAGTAACGAATATTAACATTTCAGGCTAACCATTATTCAGGTTTCAAACCATCTATTCAATGCTACAATAATACATCAGATGAATTATAAAACTTATCGTTTTTGTTATAATATTTCTTTGTAATATTCAATAAAAATACCATTCCGCAGATATTTGATGAATTTTGCAGACTTTTCGTCATTTTCTCGCAGATTTTTGGAAAAATCACCTGTCATCGCTGCGTGGAACGAACATATTCTCTGGCTATGACCCCGCTGGTACAACAGTTCTCGACGCATCGTTGATTTTTATGATGGCACACACAAGAAGAATAAATAATTGGTCAACTCTATTGTTAAAGGAGGTAATTCTAGACAAAATCGTCAAAAGGTCGAAAGTAACAATTGTAAACAATGACTTAAATCGTAAATTTCCTGGAAATGTCAGGTTGCTAACATCTACATCCACTACCGACGAGATGGTAATAACTCCCTGTATCTGTTACTGATGGCTTTTTGTTTGTGAAAGCAAGCAGATCCCAGAAAAATACGCTAGAAGTCATTGTTTACAAATGTTACATTCGACCTTTTGACTATTTTGTCTAGAATTCAAGGTTCAGTACAATGATAAACAGGCTCTCGCGATTCTGAACGCTGACCATGTTGTATCACCAGCCGTATAAAATTCAACTGCTCAAAATAGAGAAATGGCCACCTTTCGGCGAGCATTGGCAACTATTTACTGTGCTATAAAAAGGACACGTTCATTGGAATACAACCATATATGAGAATTAAATAGAGAATTTGTTTTTGAAAATGAATAGAAAAAATCATGTGCAAAAACGAAAGCAATTGAAAAGAAGAGTTAAGTTGTTTATAGGTGCATATATTTGTTTCCGAAATTCAGCTCGAAAATGAACTTATTTTCAATTTTCATATCAATCAGCCTTGATTACTTCCGAATGAAGGTGTGATTGGTTCGAAACATGGGTGATAGTTAATAGTGTATAATATGCACGGTTGTTTGCGAAAACCCATTAAAACACAAAAAACACCCATTTTCAAATAGCACTCCCGTCTGTCACAAAATGGGGGAATTCTCAATCAGGCAATGGGGAATAAAACACCCATTGAAGGAAACCTCATACAATAAAAAACGGGTAAATTTTTACACATTAATGGGTGAAAAAAAAAGTAAAACCAAGCGTATCCGGTGCTTCGTTGGTGGGAAGTGCCGATTGTTTCAGTTTTTTAATTTCATGAAAACTACAACAATATATGAAACTAAACACTTTCGGAACAACGCAAGTAAGGCAAATGATATTTTTGTATATAAATAATCTAATGCTTCAGAATTATGCTTCCAGATCCTCGATTTAACTAAACGTTGACAATCGTTTTGAGTGCACGGAGCATTGAGGAACTTGTAAAGAAGCCGAATCCATATTTTAAAAAAATGCATGAATAAAAACAAGTACAAGTATTTTATGTAGCCATTTATTGATTGATTACCATGAATATCATAAAATTACAATCTACCAACTGCTATATAATCTGCATGCAAAAATGGGTAATTTTTAACCCATTTTGGCTTCTTTGCAATGTGTGAATAAATACCCATTTTAGATTTTTTGCAATGGTTGAAAAAATACCCATTTAGTGACATAAACTTCTTTTACCCATTAATGGGTATATAGGGTTTACCCATTGAATTGGGAGAGGAACTTCTAGCGAAAATGGGTGTTTTTACCCATTAATGGGTTTTTGAAAACAACCGTGTGAAGTGGTGGTGCACACAGAAGATGGAATCACTCAAAATTGAGTAAAAATAGATTGAGTTAAGTATGTACTGAGGGGCAATTCACTAGTGTATTTTCGATTTAGACCAACGTATTGAAAATTGTATTTGTGTATTTTTGCGAATTGAAATGTATTTTGTGTATTGATGTATTGTTGTGCATTTATTTTGAATGAATGTAATTTTTCGTGAGGTGGAAGAGTTATGTGTATTTTTGAATATTTTGTATTGTTTATAGTGAAAACAATTAATCGTGATTTCTGTCATTTCGACATAGAGTTTTGGTAAGGGCCAATCAACAATCAATATGCAACTAGCGATTTGAAATTGGTTCACTGATGTAGAACCCCTTTTTCTGAATTACACCTTGAATCCAGCACCTTGTTATACATATATGATTTGATTTGCTGTGTTATTTTGACAGAATATTTGAGAGTGCACACAAAGAATAATGATTATTAGAATTAAAAAAACCATTGCTAAAATTGAAAAGTTGCGTTGGTTCTTTTTCGTAGAAAGCGGTTCGCTTTCAAAACAAAAACCTTCAAACCGTCAATTCAAAATTTTCTTGATCTGTACATTTGAAAGTAGAAATTTTCAAAACAAATCGTAGAACTGTCAAATCGAATCCGTGTCATCGTTGAAAATGAAAGCAGGTTATTTTTATTCCAAAATGAACTTTCAACCATGCTTTTTAGATTGATATAAATAATTTGTTTTACCATAAAAAAGTTTTTTTTTCAAATCAATCTTTATTGCTTTCAAAGAGGAAGAGTTATTGGTTTCAGTTGGTTTAAAAGTCAGATATAATTAATAACACATTTTTCTCGTTTTGAAAATAAAATTTTATTGTCAATTAAGCAATTACCAATATTATCGTTTACGCTTCAGCAGTATTTTCTAAAACTCGATAAAAAATTTAAATATACATTAGGTATTATACTGGATTTGAATTTCTTTTGTTCACTTTCAAGACGTACTATCGACTCGTTTGTCTATACACTGTCACAGTCATTAATGTTAATTATAATTTTTTGATCTTTAACATCAATTACAGTTATCTACAGGTCATGCTCAACCATTGTCTAATGGCTTACGGGAAACTTCTAGCTTCAATTGTAAACTTGTTCATCGAAGATAAAAAAGTATGTTTCATACGCCTGTTCATTAAACTAGGATACCTATTGATACACTATAGGATAGTTCAAATTGGAGCTACTATTAATCAGGTGAAAGGGTTTAAGATAAATTAAAATGTGGCATTATTTCTGAAAGATAACTAATTATTTGCAAAAAATATGTTTTCAAATGAACAGACACCGACTTACTGTTAAGAATGTCTCTTGAACTGATTGAAGACCTGTGCTATGCAGCGTTTAGTTGCCATAGTCAGCTAAGGATATTACCCTTGCATGCCACAGACAAACTGCAGTTAGTTTGTATGACCGATTTATTCAATCACATCATTTCTTAGGGTTCTTACTGGTAAGTCGTAAAATGTCATTAGTCACCCGTAAAAATAATTCTCATAGATTTACAATTAAATGTATTGTAACCATACAATAGAATCAATCGTATGTAAAATTGACTATATTGTTATTGACAATAAGATGACAATAAAAGTTATTGTTTCCACAATAGAATCTAATGTAAATTGTGACATCGACAATAGAACCAGGGGGTTGTTATGTATCTTAACTATAGAAAAAATCGTTTTTCTCCGAACAAATTTGAGTCAATTACTATTGATTTTATTGTTTCACAATTGTTGAAAATTCTAGCATATAGGGTGAATAGTAAATCTATTGTAATGACAATATTCATTTTTCATATACCTGATACATGAACAATAAGATTCATGGCCGGCAATAGATTTAAATGTTACTTTATATTATTTTATTGTAATTGTATGGTTATTTTTATCCGGGCAAGCAATGCGCATTTGTCCATCCGCACACAATTCTGACAACCATTTGAATAGAGGGTGCTCCGAAGGTACTCCTAAAACATACGAACGAATCATGTGTTAACTTTCCTTCAATGTTCGTTCCATGCGCATTCAAATCGACCAGCAAAAGTTTGGTTTCAATATTAGAAATTCTTTGATCCGTTGGCAATGCGAGTAAGCCACGAGCAACTACAATAAATTTTGATCTTCCAGGTTAGATCAACAGCCAGCACTCCCCTTCATGTGAATACAATCACTGGCTTTGAGGATATTTCTGAAAATAATAAAAATGGGTTATCTTTTGTTAGAAAGTAAAGCTTGTTTTGTTACTTATGTTATGTAAATAAATAAATGAAATAGAGTTTGCACGCTAACCGTAAGACAGCTAGTATTGAGTAGATAAAATTATTGACGGGATTATGACATGCAATAAATCTTCTTTATACGTTGCTAGCTGTGAAAAAAATGGACAAGTTGAGACTTGTTCTCTATTCTAGACGATGGAATTTCAGAATGGAACTGATTCAGACTGATGAAAATTACTCAATTTCACGGAAATACTTACTTCGAAAACACTTTGAAAACAGTTTACTGCAGAAAACGAAAATATGTCTAGGGTTTTTTTTTCATTAGGGCGAATCTACAATTGAGAGATTCTCTCCGGGCTCGCTCTCTTTCATTCATAAACCAACCACCTTTACGTTTTTCATTCTACTGTTTGTAGAGTATGCTAGCCAGCACTGTTGTGTTTCGATCTGTACTAAAGAATGCCTCGTAAGTTTTATAATGGCGCTGTAATGAATGAAAGAGAGCGAGCCCGGAGAGAGTCTCTCAATAGTAGATTCGCCCTAATGAAAAAACCCTAGATGTTTAACAAAACACTATTAAAACACACAACATGCGAAACCGGCGGGAGCAAAGCACAACCGAACAACGCAGTAGACGCGGAAGACAATAGAGAATAATTCCAAACGACGACGACGAGGAGGACGAGGACTTGCTTTGTATTGGTAAATTTGACAGTTCTACAATTTTCGGGGTGAAAGATACCACTTTTAAATTTACACAGAGAACCGAAAAAATACACTTTCAAATCAAACACATAACTTTCATAGTAGATAATTTTACTTTTAATTTAATGAAAAATCAACACTTTTCAGATGTAAAGTGCCAAACTTTTAATAAAACAATATTTCTTTTTTGTGTGTGTGTTCATGCGAGCTCATTATTAGGAGCGCATTATTAAGCTTGGGACTGAGCTTGGGACCGATGTTCTAGTACTGACTGAGCCAAGAAAAAAATCGTTTTTGTATGGGACCTACTGGTCTTAGAGTTAGTCTATGGGCCAATGTCGCAAACGTAAACAATGACTTCTTTCGCAAATTTCTTGAAAATGCAAACTCACTCAAGTAACCTTCAACTTCCATTACAAAAAAAAGGGACTTCGCTTCTGTACAATCATCGTGGAAATTCACTATGATTAATTTAGCATACTCAAGTAATTTGCGGAAGAAGCCTTTGTTTACGTTTACAAAATTGGCCCTTATGAAAACTGTATGTCGATTTCTATTATTTCAGGGTTTATATTTGCAATTCAAACTCAAAACTTGGTGACCGCCGAAGAAATCTCGATTGAAGATTGAAATGCTCCATGCTTTCTGCGGTAGTTAACCGAATACAAAATACTTAGTTAAGGCGCCAATTGATGTGGCGAAGGTGCTGCATAATTTTTCAAAGCATCAAGTCTAAGTATTGTGGTGTGAGGCGTATATACCCAACTAACACCAAAAACATCTCTTTGGTCAGTTATCTTGAAATTTTGTTATAAAAGAATATTAAGAATGGAATGAAAAACATCTTTTTTTCAAATATAGGCTGAGAGGATGTTTTCGCAAAACATATGTTTCATAAGTCACTCATGTATTTTTCTAGAACATATGCCTCAATTCTCGAATCAAATATGACCAAAACAGCGCAATTGGCAGATCTTGTTATAACATCTTTTAGGTAACGTAAGAAGTATTAAATATGAACTGCATAGCATTCTCTTGACAAAACGATGTCTTATCTAGGTAGTTTATAGCATCACAATAACCAATAGGTTATAATCAAGTTATTAATAAGTGAAACAAAATGCAGAAATGCATGAACACAACAATTCAATCCAACAAGTGTCAAACTAGCTGATTTATAAGCAGACCGGATTTGACAGTAATATTTGTTATGAGTATAATGAATCTGTTAATAAATTCCCATTTTTTTTAAATTTTTCGCATCGCTTCTAGCCCATTTGCAAGATATCTTCTTAACAAACGGTTACAAAATTGGCCTAACTACAAGAAAAAAAAACAAACAAACTTTTCGGAATTATACAATGCAAAAAGAATCAGCATCAACAGTTGATTTATTGTGACGGTTCACAAGAAACGTAATTTTTTCTAAAATTTCTGGATTCAAAAGACATGTCACTAAAAAGATGCTCTAATCGGGTAATTATGATGTTATAATAACTAACTCAAATAATTTGAAATCGAACATCATGAGTATGTTATAAGACTGCTCTCAAAATGTATTTTGGACGAGATTTTGGACTCAATTTTTACTTCACGCCATAGCTATGGAGAAAATTACAGTGCCGGTTGAAACTATGACTACAATTATCACTAAAAATTTCGAAAGCTGCGATTAAGATGATAAAGGAAATAAAGGAAAGAAAATTGCTCGCTAATAAAGACATTTTTCTATGTTTAAAAAAACTTTTCATCGGCAGTGTAGACCACCATGTTGATTTCTGATGATTCCAACAGAGATGCTAGAAAATTGTTAAATATAAGAAAATTCTCTGTTGATTTTTTAATCTTTACAACGGCGCATAAATTATGCAAGAGTAACACCAAAAGTTGCACCATAAAAGCTGCCTCGCATATGATATTTTGTAAAGCGTTCTAAGCATTAATATTCTTAAGATTTCTGATATTAATTATATTATCGATTTGGACAAAAGCGTCATTTTTTTACTATGAGTTGTGTATATGAGGAAATAAATTCAATCAAACACATCTTTCGTCGAATTGCGTATGTGTCAGTTTCAGAAGACATAATTGTACACGAAATCATTCTTTACGTTCCCCGACTTTTTCCCAAGTAGCACAACTTGTTTCAATAGAGCATAAAAATCTCTCTTGAAACAAATAAAGGATAGTTTTTTTTGGTTATGTACTTCAAAATCATACACAACAGCAACGCAAAAAGCGCAAAGGTGGAGCCTATTTGCAACTTGACATTGTTTCTACAGAGTTGCAATAGCATTTTGTAAAACTTTTAAATATTATAAATCGCGTTGCAACAAAGTGAAATGATACTGATGTTTAAAAGAACGCGACGATAACTTTTTTTAATGGATATCGTTATCAACCAAATATTAGTCATCAAAATATAGAGAAGAAAAATGATCTGAAAATCGTGTTGGAATAAGTTTATTTTTCAAACGCTTTGAGATTTATAGATCAGTATTCTGTTCTACTACGAGAAATATAACGCCCTCGATTAAATCTTTGGGAATAGATCCTTGCTGCAGAGCTTGAAAAGGGGAAATTTGTGAAAAATTATGTCTACATTTGGAAGAATCAGTTATCTCATTCATTTGCAGAATGATAAGTTATTATAGCTTCATGTTAGGTTCAAACTGTGAGGAATGAGCGAAATTTGAAAAAAAATTGATTTTGTATCGCAAAATTTTGGAATGCCATCTACGGACAAACCAAATACACTACCGGCTAAAATAATTATGAATCCATTATCTATGCAAACATTTTTAAATTAAAGATATCTGGATAATAGCGACAGTAGTATTTTGAAAGTGACTTCTCTTTGTTTATATTTATGTGATTTACTATGAATTAAGTACTACTGATTTTTACATAATTAAATCTTTTTAAATTAAATATTGAAATAAATAAGTAAATACTAATTTGTTCAGGGGATATACATAACGTTCTGAAAAGGGGATGCTTTGCGGATTAAAAAACCATGCAATCACAATACAATAATAATAAATAATATTAAAATGTATTCCCGACCTTCAATCTTATTGTTCATGAATCAGATCAATGAGAACTGCATATTATCATTACAATTGATTTACTATTCAACCTGTATGATTTTGAAAAATTGTGAAACAATGCAATTAATAATCATTGACTCAAATTTGTTCCCAAAAAATGATTTTTCTTGTTAAGATAAATAAAATAAACCCGTTTTCTATTGTTGATGTCTCAATATACATTAGATTCTATTGTAGAAACAATAACTCCTATTGCCATATTATTGTTGTGAACAATAATATTAATTGTACATACTATAAAATTCTATTGTATGGTTTCAATACATTTATTTGGAATCATAGAAGTATTTTTTTCGGGTTGACTGGCATTACAAGTCAAACAACAATGTCCCATACGCCTTCTACAAAAGTTTTCAATCCATTGAAACAAAGAATTAGACTAATAGAAAACCTACACCATGTTTTTTTGCTTTAAAAAACGGAAGAACAATTGAGTAAGGATTCCGTAAAGAGATTCAAACGGAATAAGGAGTGTATCGAAAAGTAGTTATAAACATTCGATGCGTTATTACGCATAAACTACTGTATATATTTTTAGCGTGTAAGCGCCATTTGCTTTGTTTACATGTCAAAAATGATTATTCGGTTCATTCATTTCCGTTGATAAAGTTGTATTCAAAATGTCGCGAATTGAATTTGAGACTAAAAAGAAAATTCTGCACACTTGGTGCACCGAAAAGGGTGTTACTTACAACCAGATTGCGAAAGAGTAAATGTTCAAGTGTAAGACGCATCATCGAAAAGTTTGGTAAGGAGTGCTCCCTCAAGGATTTACCAAGAAGTGGCCAGAAACCCGGCTCCAGCAACCCCGATTTGGACCAAAAAGTTGTGGATTATATTCAACGGAACAAATCTGCCTCTACTCGCGATCTAGCCAAGAAGTTCAGGACCAGCATCGGAATGATTCAACGAATCAAGCGCAGGAATGACTTGAAGACGTACAAAAGCAGAAAGTGCCCAAACAAACTCCGGAACAAAAGTCTCGTGCCAAAACCAGGGCTCGAAAGCTGTACAGCTGCATTTTGGACAATGTCGACCAGTGCATTTTGATGGATGACGAAACATACGTTAAAGAAGATTCAAGAACGCTACCGGGGCCGCAGTTTTATACTAAATCTGTTGGGGAACGTGTGCCAACCGCGAGATACGACTGTTGCGATGGAGAAATTCGGTCAGAAGGTGCTCATTTGGCAAGCTATTTGCACATGTGGCTTGCGTTCTTCAATTTTCTACTACAAAGGAACTATAAATGCTGAGATTTATCAAAAGGAATGTTTGAAAAACAGGTTGCTACCATTGTATAGAAAGCACCAGTCCCCTCTCTCTTCTGGCCAGATTTGGCATCGGCACATTACGCCAAATCCACTCTACAGTGGCTGACGGAGAATAACATCAAGTTCGTAGAAAAAGACATCAACCCACCAAACTGTCCCCAGTTGCGACCGATCGAACGCTATTGGGCAATAGTCAAGCGTATATTTAAGAAGGATGGTACAGTGTCCCAAAAAGAAGAAAAATTGGGCAGCGGCATCCAGGAAGTGCACAAAGGTCACTGTGCAGAATTTGATGGCAGGTGTCAAATCAAAGGTACGGGCATTCTACAGAAATGAACATGATGACTTGTTTTTCCGTTTGGATCTTTTGTAAACATGTTAAGCTATAATAAACTGAAATAGTATGTTAATTTTAACCATGTTTTCATGCCTATTTTATTATTTGGAAGTTTATAACTACTTTTCGATACACTCCTTAGTTGTTTTGCAGATTTTGGGAGAAGTAGAGGAGCGGATCCTATGCTCACCGTAGTACATCCATAGCCATCCAACTTCAAACGTAAAAATATGTTTGATTTCTCCAATAAATGGACTTGAATATAATTAAAAGCTACAAAAACGTTTCGGAGACTTAAATTTCGTAAAAATAATGGGCAGTTAGATTTTCAACACAATCTCTTACTTTGCACTACAAATTCGTCGTATTGATCTAACCGTACTAGGGAATATACTCGAGTCAGGCTCCAAATTTTCTTTTTAATTGAACTATATCCTTACACATTTTCGGTGCGTAATTTCACAAACCATAAAAATCACACTTCACTTATTACACTAGCCACACGAGAATCTACGAATACGTGGTAAAATGCTAGAAAACTATGGGATTAATTTTCACAATAATTTAAATACGCTTGCACCTATTCTGAACCGTGTTTACAATCGACGTTATTGCTTGATGTTGCCAAACTATTTTAGTATGACTCTTATTCGAATGAAATGGGTTTGGCAGTACTTCAATGTCACCTTTTTTGTGGCAGTGCTACAAATCGCCCAAAGTTGAACTATTTTATTTTTCCATTGATTATATAAATAATAACATACTTTTAATTGTAGATTTTTTCAACATTAACTGAGAAATAAAATTCCAAATTTAATAATATCTTGCCATCTCTGTTGAATTTGGCGGAACTGCTCACATACTTTACAGCATACGTCAATGCTAGTGTGCGTGTTCAATCATTCATAGAGCATTCTATACCCAACGTTATGGTGAGTCTTGTTGTCAAAAGTATCATGGAAGAATAACAAACAAACCCTTTCATTTTGTCTTGGTTATATGCATGCTACCCATGCTAACACGTGAAGTGCTGTCTAATGATCTGGGTGTAGTAGTGGAGAGCGTTTACTTGTTCATATGTTTTTTTGATTAAAATTAGTACCATTAACATATGTACACAGATGGGGTTAAAGTTTTTCGTGGTTGTATTAAAATAGATACCTATCAGCGGTAACCTTTCAGTACTAAATTGGAAGAAAACGATCAGAATGGAATGTTTCGTGCTTTGCTAAACGATTAACGGTAAGTGAACAAATAAATTGTGAATAACTTGTGTACTCAGTATTCAGTATTCAATACATATTCAACGATTTCCACTCGAGGTCTGCTTATTAAGCTCAAGATAGGTTCTGCATCGCTCTTTTGTTTTTTGAATATGAGATGAATTATATTGATTAGTGACGGTATCATACCAATTATCAATTATATCAATCAAAGTTTAAATAAGATGAGAAATCATTTCTTAATTTTTGTTTTTTTTTTTCATTTTTCAATAAAGATTTGTAGTAGAATAGAGGTTTTAAATTAAACTGTTTGGTTTTCTTATTTATTCGTAGTACAACTTTTTTTTAATATATCATATCTTAATATATATGAATTTTAGAGGGTTTGAGCTGTTTAGTGGAATACACGTAACTAGAAATTAGAAGAAAAATTAATATTCTCCATTTAATTCCAAGGCCTTTACTTATCTTCGAGAGAGTCGAGTTATTAGTACGAGACACTGAAGAAGTCTGCACATTGTAGACGAAATATGCGTATCTGTTGAAGATAAGCAAAGGTAGTTGGAATTAAATGGAGATTACTAATTTTTCTTCTAATTTCTAGTTAAATATATATGTTTGAATGCTTGCTATAAAAACTTCCGTAACCGTTTTCTACCGATATCACAGTCATAAGAAACATATACGAGGGCGCGCAATAAGCTTTAATTCCGACCCAGGCCAAATCTTACTACAGCTTTAAGTACTTTAATTACACTTAAGGGTTTATAAGCCACGTAGAGTCATTTATGAAAATTTCAGACCACCCTTCTCCATCGTAGACTTTTCTCCATACAATTTCTTGAAATTTTGTATGGATCGAAAACTTGGTCAAACCCAAAAACATTTAACAATTTCTCGATTGATCCGTTTCTGAATCCAAAGTGTTGAAATGATATCAATTTATCAAGAAATCCCAACTGATCATTTATTACTGCTAACAAATTTTACCGTAGTCAGTAGAAATATTTCCTTTCCAAACACGTTCTGAAAATGCATAATTAATTGATTTAATTCTAAAAGAATTTCTGATATCCATTTACACCGATATAAACACTGGTATTGTTACATTCAATTTTGTTCTAATGTCTCATGTAGTTTTTGCTCAATCAAAATTTCATCTCAAATTTTGTTCACACAATTTTGGAGAAAGCATATTAAACGGTGCACGCTTTTGATATCATCACGATTCGAAGCCTTCTGCACTTTATACGTATGCAGTCCCTTCCCTGCAGAGCTCTCTGAACAAAAGACTTGGCCAGATACAACTTTTTGGCCACATCCCTGATTCCGCTTAAATAGTTGCATGACACGCTTGTAATACTGCAATCACAAAACAAAAGAAATATTATCCATACACTCCGTTTCATAACAATAGAACCACCCAATAAACGTTTAATTTTTTAGAGTGTATTTGTTTTCTTAAGGGTGTATTCGATAAAAATGGCACACACATATATACTCATCAAAATTAAACTGATTATCGGATTTTCTTGAAATTTTCAGGAAATGAAGAACTACTAATGAGTTTTGATTTACAACATTTGTTTTATTCAATTTCGTCTCCCATCCCGAATGCCCGCACCTTCCTTTTCACTCCACCCATCAAATTTTGTACAACCAATTTTCCCAGTGTTTTTGCTGATTTTACCCAAATTTTCTTCAATTCTAGCTCTGTTTTTATAGTTTTGGGATGTTTGCGAAGTTCCGTTTTCATAATTGCCCAGAATTTTTCAATTGGACGAAGTTCCGGTGAATTTGGTGGGTTCATATCCTTTGGCACAAAATTGACTCCGTTGGCTCGGTACCACTCCAATACGTTTCGAGCGTAGTGGCAGGATGCTAGATCAGGCCAAAACAGAGTTGATCCTTTGTGCTTCTTAATGAATGGCAAGAGACGCTTCTTAAGGCACTCTTCCGTGTAAATCGCACCGTTTATTGTTCCGGAAGTGATGAAGGGAGCACTCATTTCACCACATCCGCAAATCGCCTGCCAGATTAGAAACTTCTTTGCAAATTTCGATAGTTTCTTCTTTCGATCATCCTCCGGAACATCGAACTTCGACTTGGCAACGAAATATTCTTGCCCAGGAAGTTGACGGAAGTCGGCCTTGACGTATGTTTCGTCATCCATCACGATGCAACCGGATTTGGTGAGCAGCTTCGTGTAAAGTTTCCGGGCGCGGGTTTTCGCAGTGATGTTTTATTTTTCATTCCGGTTTGGGGCTTTTTGCACTTTGTAAACATGTAACCCAGCACGCTTCATGGTTTTCTGCACAAAACCGACTGACACCTTAGACTTTTTAGCGACATCTCGAATTGACATGTTTGGACTGTTCTTGAATTGTTGTACGACTTTCCTGGCCATTTTACTGTCCATTGGACCACTTTTACGACGACTCCCTTCCTTCCTTTGGACACTCAGACGCTCCTTGAAGGTTCTTATTACACGACACAGTTGTATATGCAATTCCAAGCCTTTTAGCAATCCACCGGTGGGACGCCCCTGGATTTTGATTGTGAGTGCACAAAATTTTCTCACGGACAATTTCTTGTTTCGACGACATGACTGGAACTACTGAATGAATAACTATGAAACTTGGCAGATGTACATAATACACTATGGATAAGATCTACTCAAATTTCTAGGTTTTTTACTCATACGATTCAAAAGTTACAGAAGATTTTCTGTGTGCCATTTTTATCGAATACACCCTTTATATTCATTATTTCGTAACAACCGTGTAGAAGAGCTGACTAACACCACTACACATCTGCATCAATAAACACTGTTTATGAATAGCAAAAGACAAATTTAGGAAATTTGCTGTTTCAGAACCTTAGAACCAATACCTGAATAGAGCCATTCGCTTCAACTGCAGCTCAGTTTTCTTTCACCAATTAACGTGTTATGACGTGTTTCTAAAATGCCACGTAGAACGCATTTGTCAGAGCAGATAAAAGGGAAGATTTTGGCCAATCGTGATTGTGATATCGGTATTCAAGAAATCGCTCGTCGTTTGAACAGATCTCATCATGTTGTTTTGATTTTTTTTTTTCTTAGTCTTGATGGAGATGGAGATGTTTACGGTCCAAACAACGCTGCAAGCAACTCACTCAAAATTCTGAACCAGATAAAGGCTGACCTTAGGCTTTCATCTCGCGTTCAACAGTCTACCGACAGGCAACATGCGTATAGATTGGAGTAAAGTGTGAAATCATGTTGATTTATAATTGACATTTTTTTTAAAGTAGTGTAATGTTTCAGGTTATATTTTCTGATGAGAAGAAATTTAATCTCGATGGACCAGATAGAATATTTTCGTACTGGAGAGATTTACGGAAAGAGCCACGTTACTTTTCATCTCGCAACTTTGGAGAGGACAGTTTGGGGGGCATTTTTTCAAATCGGAGTGGTGCAAATTGCTTTTCCTTCAACAGGAATGAACAGTCAGGAGTACATCGAGATGCTTCAAAACCATTTGCTACCATTTTTGCAGCAAAACCATTGTGATGATTGGGTATTCCAACAAGATAACGCATCAATCTAATCTGCGTGGAACGAGATACAAATATCTACAGTTTGCTCCCTGGTTTAAATTATGCTAAATATGTTATTTGAACTGATTGAGAACATAGAAGGTCCTACACATTACTAACATGCTGCAATCAATGCAAAATCGATATAAACTTTTTGGAGAAAATTAATTTCACGTCTGATTCTATAGTAATGAAACAAAGTTTTTTTTGATAACATTCTTGGGTAACTAACCAGAACAATCCAAGATATAAAAACATTCTTATAAACATAAACAAATAACATATCCAATCCTTTGCACTTCATTTTCACGGAGTGTATAAACAAGTGTATCATGCATAATTCAATCACGATAAAAGGCTATCTCAATGCTGTTGTGATAATCATACTAACTTCTTGTTTGTACTACCCTAAGCCCAAAATTATACCATGTTGATTAGTTGCATCCGAAAGCATTTTTAATTAAAACATTGATGCACTCGACGACGAGAGGCAGATACTTTGTCAAAAAGAAAATCTAGGGTTTTTTTTCATTAGGGCGAGTCTAACATTGAGAGCTTTTCTCCGGGCGGGCTCACTCTCTTTCATTCATTGCAGCGCCATTATAACACATTCGAGGCATTATTTAGTACAGATCGCATTATACACTATAAACAGTAGAATGAAAAACGTAAAGGTGATTGAAATATGAATGAAAGAGAGAGTAGCCAAAGAGAGGCTCTCAATGTTGGATTCGCCCTAATGAAAAAAAAAAACCTTAGAAATACCTTGAGAGATTTTAAATTAATGCGACAATAGTAATCAATATAAAGCTCTCAAAAAAAAATATCCACTCTCGTATGTGATCTTATGTTTACTAAGTTGACCTCCGCATTGAAAAATCGATGCATTTACCAAACACGCTGCGAAAGTGTGAAGTGTGATATCATTTCACGCCAAAATATCCATAAATTAGGTAAATGCTGCGAAAAAAGAAATTATAGCAAGCACAAACGAAAATCACAATAATTCAAGGCGCGAGCGTGAAAGACAGATAAATCAAAAATCAAAGCAAAACTCTACGAACGGGTAAGTCGCGCGATAAGCGCCAAATTAATGGACGATGAAATTGGAAACGAATCGATTAATGAAAGTGACGTCGAAAGAGAATCGGCAACAAGTCCGGCGAATGGATTATTTCCCCCACCAATGGATATCAATGACCGGCCGGTCATTGATATGGCTCTACACATCCGACACGGAAAAACAAAGCATATTTCTGGGATGGCGCAAAACTTTGATCGCAGCTCGCAAGATTCGACTGCTTGCGACTGGCCAGGAAAGAGGTTCCAATTTGGCACTGAACTGATTTCGAACGTGGTTTGCATTTTAACTTTCCGTTCCATTTCGACCACGGCGAAAGCCACGACTTAGAAACACTGACCTTATCCGATTGGATTGCTCTGGTTGACCGTGAACCGCCGCCACCGCCGCTGTTGAAGACCATTTAGATTCCTAAGTTGTTCAATTTCTTCGCTCGATATGGGACAAAAACCGCGCAGTCAGAGCAGGTAGGTACAGTGCTCTCGCTGTTTGCCGGTGTCTGATTGGGCAGAAGTTTAAACGGTACAGTAGAACTAGCTACCCGCTGAACCCGCTTGTTTATTATGCTAGGGAAAAAGCGACGGATCACCATCCAATCACAACATTTCCCAGACACGTCGAAGCCTACTCAGGTGCAAGCCCTCCACCAGCGAGCGCGACGAAAATAGCTACGAAGAGTTAGGCTGGAACGAAAAGAAAAACGTGACCAAACTAATTAGCCATCAAACACACGAGCGCACCGCCCTCCCACCGTCGTCGTCGTCGTCGTCGTCGGAGCTGAAGGCGAGACCCTCGCCAGACGATAGAGCAATGATTGACTGTGCGGTCCAAACATGGATGCTGTAGAAGGAAAACATTGCAGACAACGTGATTCCGTTGAAAAAAAAAACGCAGCTACCTTCTTGCTTCCCTTTGCGGATGAAAGTGAGAACTGAACTTTCCCATTTCTTTCTTCGATTGCAGCGGAAAGTGAAGGTTCGGTCCCTGTGCCTCTATCGTGTGGTCTGTTCTACTTTCGCACGGCCATTCGCGGTGGCCCTTTTGGTGGTGGTCATCATCGTTTTGCCGGCAGGTCTTCTTTCTCTTCTTTTGCAACGGTTTCATATCAATCCGGTTCAATTTCTCTGCGGTAGGCAGGCGGCGGCGGTAGCAGCGTCATTATTTGATCGATTCACATGGATAAAAGAGCTTGGTAATAAAAGTCGAAATCTTGGACCGGAAATGGATCGTTTCATCGGTGGAAATTAACTCTTTCTGAGGGTGCTAACAAAAAGGTGAATGACTTGTTTTAGAGACTCAGAAATGATTGTTACGTTTGTAATTTGTTTGCAGCTTTTTCAAATTAGGTAAACAATAAATAAAACTTCGTCAATTTTTATCTCCTACACTCCGAAAACGGATTCGAATACATATTGTCATCCAATGGCTGATTGGTAAATCGACAATGGTCACCAAAATGAAACTAAACTTTTGTCAACTTTAAGCTGAAATAATGTTTGACTTTTTAAGCAAGTGTGCGTTTAAGTGCAGGAGCATCTCGTAAATTCAGTCTACCAAGAATGTAATCGATTTTTCAAAAGTTTGAAAAGATTCGAATATTTAAGCTGTATTATCCTAGCCATAATGAGCTTTTACCGTTAAGAGCATGTGTA